>JAYMTS010000561.1:0-10366 GCA_036898005.1 Geranium phaeum
AACAAAATGTGGATTGGCAAAGACATTGTATCCTTGTAGCTGCCAGTGACCCTCACCCGTTGCTCACAGGAGTTTATCGACCACCAATCCCAAAGGTAGAGCCCGGAGAAAATGCTGAAGTAGAGACAGACAAGAATGCATCTGATGCAGAGGCGGTTGCTAAGTCGTTTGCTCAGGTACTCTTGTGCACTCGTTTTTCGCTCACGGCTCACCATTTTTTGGTTTACTATCTGACAAGTAAATTTTGATGCAGTGCTCTGTTTCATTGTCAATCATATGCCCAAAACAGCTCCCAAAACTTAGATCAATCTACAATGCAGTAAGGATGAAATTTGATGGCATGATATAGAATATTTTCATGCACTTCTAACTATTATTTTGCTTGGATTTTATTCTCTAACTCTTGGGAATTCCTCGGGATTTAAAATTAAAATTAATTTCCTTGGTTGATACTGCATACCTTATGAATATTTTGGAAAGTTATTGTAGGCTATAAATCAATTTATGATGAGGAATTCATGCTAAATTTAAACGTACCATTACGAAATAGTTTTTTTCTTCTGAAAATGCTCTCTCATTTCCATGAGCTAGATGCTTGTTCTTGTTTTTTTGGATTCAAGGACTTCAGGTTTTGCCCTTGAGTGAACCTTGTTTTTGCACACATTACTGCCTGCTGCTGCTCAACTTTTATATCACGTCCCTACTTGTGGAAGGTTGACTTTCTCTCTCTCATATTCTTAGCGAACGGTTCTACCGTGAATGGACAACCAATTTCTCTTGGAAACATTACAACTGCCACTATCAAAGTTGTAAGTTTCATATTAATTAGAGAAAATTGCAAAATGTGTCCTATAATGTGAAAATGTGTTGTTTGTTAATGGCAAAAATACACACATTTTGCAAGGAAAAAGCAATAACACAGCACAATTTTGCCATTAACAAACAACACAACATCATTTTGCAGGTGTCATATTAGAGAACACCCTTTCGCAATTTTTCTATTAATTAAACCTGATTTTCTCGGGCTAATACATGCAAGTATGAAGGCATTTCTCGCTTGATCGTGCGACTATTCATTTATTCGTACATATCTGTTAAGGAGCCAACGACTGTATCTGGACCCGCCTTTCCAGATGTTGCATCTGTTCCTCGCCCTGCTTCTCAAGGGGTCCCAACTTCGCAAACTTCTTCACCATCTTCAGGCATGTCATCACTTGGAGTGAACAATTCAGCTGCCAATATGCCATTGCCGCAACAAACTTCAAGTGCCTTGCAATCATCACAACCCGAATATGTGAAAGTCTGGGAGGTAAGTACAAAACTATGCAAATTCAGTGTTTAGTAATTTCATCACGTGTGTTTGAATTTAGGTCCCTTTTAATTTGTTTAAATCTATTAGTTTTATTTAAAATAGAAACTGGGGGAATGGGTTTTGTTGAAGCTGATACAAATTTGGATAAATTTAGTCAAATTATCAAAAGGCATTCTCATCATTCTATTCTCAAAGAGGACGTGAAGGATAGTTTTATTTTCTCGAAAGAACATGATTTTGGCAAAAAAAAACTTCTGGAATGATAAATAAAAACCATTTTCAACGAAATCACTTAAATGCCTGTAATGGATGCAGGGAAATTTAACCGGGCAGAAACAAGGACAACATGTCTTTATCACAAGGCTGGAAGTAAGTTGTCACACACCTAACAGAGTTTCCTTTTTTCGGGAAAAAAAGTTGTGCTGCATTTTTCAGTTGGTGATCCTACAGTTTCAACACATGATTCTAACTATTGGAGGTATAAACTTCTTTTTATTTCAATTTGACAGGGTTACACTTACAGGAATGCTACAGCTTCTGAAACGTAAGTCTAGCAAATATTATTATCCATCTTAAAAGTCAATTTTAGATGATTTATTGTTCCTATTGCTGGTAGTTGAGGTTTCAACATTGAAAGTGACTTTGTCTTCAAATGTTAAATTGGAAATTAATTTATGCTGTATCGAGGTGACTTTATTTTTGATATATGTTGGTTAGTCTATTATACTGGCGCACGAGTTTTTAAATAACAGGAACCAAACCTTATAGGGAACACAATAATGAAGTTGTACTTATACAATGATATCATATTATTTAGGGGAAATGACAAAAAGGTGCTGTGAACTTTTATTTTTGTGTAAAATGTACGTATTTGTACAAAAATGACAAAATTTGCCCCTGAAATTAAGAATTGATTTTTTAAAACTTAAAAAATTAAATTACAAAATTTGATTATACAAATTTCAGTTGAAAGATATTTTCAGAAAAAACTTTTAAATTTTTTTTAATTATTATTTAAATATTTCTTAAGTTGAGGACAAATTTGTCATTTTTTGTGTAAGTACACATATTTTGCACAAAAAATCAAAGTACAAACACCCTCTTGCAAGACTGTGATAGTATACAATACCCTTTCTGCCATTTTCCCTATTATTTATTGGTAGTGTATCATTCACTTCTTGACACGGAAAATGAACAATTCATTTTAGGAAAGCAAGACACTTGTTTAAGAATGCAACAACTGATTCAGCAGTTCACATGCAAGTTTCATCACTATACTGTCAAGCTGAGTTATGTTGATAGAAATGTCTTATTTGCTTTCCTCAGGCTTGCAGCAAACTGGCCAGTGACGATGCAGATAGTCCGGCTTGTATCACAGGACAACATGAATAATAAGTAAGTAATTTCTACCCGTTGATATCTTCAGAAATATCAGCTTTGAAGAGTGCCATGTTCTCCTCTATTTCTCTATGATCGTGTGGCTTTCCTCATATTGTTTCGTAAATTTCATTATTTTTAATGGAAAATTGCAAGAAGGTGATGTGTGTTAATGGCAAAAAAGTGCTGTATTGTTTCAATTTTTTT
This sequence comes from Geranium phaeum, assembly GCA_036898005.1. Lineage (NCBI taxonomy): Eukaryota > Viridiplantae > Streptophyta > Magnoliopsida > Geraniales > Geraniaceae > Geranium > Geranium phaeum. The sequence goes on from JAYMTS010000561.1 coordinate 2,897, forward strand.
TTGCAAAATGGGTATATTTTTATTAAAATGATGAAATTTCCCCTTATATATATAGGTGCACTCCAGTACAAACCGGGCGAAGTGTACAAACCGTCCGAATGGTGGAATATTTAGGCACAAAGTGGAACGTTTCGGACGGGGTGGAGTGTTTGGGCATGAGAGTGCCTAAACATTCCACCGTTCGGACAGTTTGTACACTCATCCAGTTAGTAAGTGATTTCTTCTCTATATATACATATTTTTTTAACAGTGTTTATGTTTTTTTCTTTTAACTAAAATTTGTATGATCAATTTTTGTAATTATACTATTTTTAAGTTCATATTCTTTTTTAAAATTATGTTATAAAATTAACTTCAGGGGCAATTTTGTCATTTTTATAAAAATACACATTTTGCAAAAAAAAAAATGCACACAACACCATTTTGCAAAAGTGTCACATGATAGGGCACAATATTTTTACAGTTTTTTTTTTTTTTCAATAAAACAGGAATTATGTCCGGAATGTAGATTTTGTTCTTTTCCGGGCATTGCATCAACATGGATTTCTGGAACAGCTGCAAGAATAAAAACTTGTAAGTTGTCTGAGAATCAACTTCCATAGGAGCTTCTCAGGGTGTGCATATTCAAGAATGCTAGACCTGCTGATTCCCATATAAAGTTATGTTCAATGCCCACACGGGTTCGGCGTTTATTTGTAGAATGAAAATTGGTCCATCCTCATTTTGAAAAATTGACAATTAAGATGGCAATGTTAGTGGCAATTTTGTCACTTTTTTTAAAAAAAAATTATCAACTTTAGTGGCAATTTTTGTCACTTTTTTATAAAAATACACACATCTTGCAAAAAACGTAAAGTTAACATCACATTTTTTCAATTAACAAACAAAACAACACTTTCTTGCAAAAGCGTCATACTATAGGGCATATTATTGCCATTTTCCCAATTTACACTCGGCGGTTAATTTGGTAAGGTATCTTTGTTTTGGGGTCGTTTAAAATTCGATGGCCATACATATAAAAGCCTGCACTTCCAAGATCAAGAATATCAAGCCAAACTGATAAGAACCATTTCACCTCCTTATTTTCTATGAAGCGCTTGTAATCGCAAAAAACAAATGGAAACTCAACTCCCAATTCTTGGGATTTTTCATTTATACAGTGCGCGGTCATTCAGTTGCCATATCAGACGCTACTGCTATCTGTTTCTTCTAGTAAAGCATGTCGCTTGATCGGAATGCTTTTTCCTGGGGTGAGATTTCTGTGAATAATAATATGCTATCCCTACTAAAAACCTTCTTCATATGTGTTATGTAACCTAACCTGTGACTGAGAGCTTTGGACCAATGTTGTGTGTGCATCAAGTTTTTAGTTTGGTTTTGTGTGTAATACAGGATATGGTATCCAAGCCACCACTCTCTAGCCAGCAGCAACAACATTCACAGCTTTCGCAACTACAACAACAATGACGAAGACGACAACAACGAGCACAACAGCGAGCACAACAACGACGACAACAACAGCTCCAGTCGATGCAGCAACAACAGCTCCATCTGGTGCGACAGATCCAACAACAGCTCCAGTTGATGCAGCAAGAACAGCTCCTGCCGATGCAGCAGCAACAAGATCAACAGCTCCAAGAACAACAATCGATGCAGCAACAGCTGCTCCAGCTGATTCAACAGCAGATCCAACTGATGCAACAACAACAACTTATGCACCAACAGCTCCAGCCAATGCAACAACAACAACCGATGCAGCAACAACTCCAGCCGATGCAACAATAGCAACAGGCAAGGCTGTTCACGGTTTGGTTTGATTTTGAATTGAATCGATAGAATTCGGTTCGGTTTTTGGTTTGTTTTTTTATGAACCGAATTTCTTGAAACTCACATTTTAAACAGTTTTAACTTGTTATTTGACATACCGGTTTTTGGTTGGGTTTTTCTTGAACCAATTTTCATGAAATTCTCACATTCAGGGCCGTCTTGACTTATTTTTTGCTGGACCAATATTTTTAGGCTCAGTTAATAAAGATCAATGACTTAAAATGAGCTAAGTGTACAATTCGATTTTTTTATTGGTTTCCATTTTATAAACCGAGCCGATGGGGTTTCGATTCGGTTCAGTTTTTTTTGGACAGCCCTAGCAAGTAGCAACAAATGGTTGGGAGTGGAATGGGCCAAGCTTTTGTGCAAGGTCAGGGAAGGTCACAAATGGCTTCACAAGGACAAGTTTCATCACATGGCTGGAGGCTGCATGACTTAATTTGACCTTCTCCTTCTTTAGTCAGTAATTAACTGTGTTAGCTGTTATTAGTAATTAACTGACATGTTAGATGCATCACTGTTAATTTATCAAATCAATTTAAGCTTATTTGATTCAGCTCTAATGTTGTCAGCCATAATCTATGCTAGTTTGAGTTATTAGGTGAACGGGTATTAACATAATATCATACTCTTAGAAATCTGTACAGTAACATACTGATTAATACTGTGTTTGTGTAGTTTCACATGCAAAACTACAATAATGTGGACCTTATAAATTCAATGTTTCACGTGAAAATTACAATAAGTGAGTCTTATAAATTTGACATGCACGTCGTCGTGAAGATGGGAATTAAAGGTATCACATATTTTTAAACGTGTTAACGGTCTTTTGATTATTTCATACACAGAAGACTACATATCAAATCGAAATACTCGTCTCGGTCACATTTCATATTGTTTTCTTAGAAGCGATAATGAAACATATTTTATGATCCGGTTGAGTTCGTATATCATTATTATTTTAAAAATTAAAATCAGAAATTGGTATCTTAGATATTTTTGTAGAATTAAAACAACCTGCCGTCCTATCTCAACCTTCCACGTGTTCCCTCCTAAAAACCACCAGTTTCAGTTTATTTTTTATTCATTTATCATGATAAAGAAAATAAAATAAAAACCACTGATTCTATTTCTCGAATTTCCATTTATTTATCTGAACCATGACGCAGAAAATAAACCCAAAACTCGATTTCACGAAAACGCCATTTTCGGTTTCAGAGAGACTGTGCCTTTGAGAGGCTGTGACTGTGAGCTTCAGAGAGAGAGAGGTAATGGAGACTGCGGTTTGTGGAAGAATCGCTCTCAGTCCTAATCAAATTTTCAATCCCAAATTAGGTTCGTTTCTTTTGCTCTCTGGCTCGCTCAATTTTGTTCTCTTTTGCTTATAATTTTGCAGCATAATGATTTTTGTGTTCTTCGATTTGATGGGTTTCAGAGATTGAGTCTGGTTCGATCTTAAATTTGAGTTTTTTTGTTTAATTGGGTGTTGTTTGAGTATCAATTTAGAATTGGGAATTTTTCTCGACTCTTTAGGCACAAATTTTCCCGGAAAATTTCTTTTTCAGGTGAACAAGAGGAAAAATGAAAAATTTACTGTATTTTTGTTTGATTACATTGTTTCTGGCAAATTGGGTTTATTGGGATGTACACAAAATTGTGTCTTGTTTGTGTAATTGTGTTGCTTGAGCTTGTGTTTTGGTTCAAATTTTGGGATTTGAGTTTGATTTATGTATTGTAAGCAATGGGTGAAGAAAGATAAGCTTAATTCAGCTTTGTTGTAGCTCAATTGTGTGATACTGCAACTGTGACGCTATCGTAGTTTCTCGATTACATCTTTGCGTATGTATGTTCCAGTTCAAAACTGTGATGCCATCGTAGTTTCTCGATTACATCTTTGTGTATGTATATATTCAGTTCAATTGAGTCCTTAAAACTCTCAAAAACAGTTTGTTCAATCTCATTAAACCATGTTCAGCTACATTTGATTCACACGAGGAGATGATGAATTTTTATATGTTCTTGAACAGGCCCGTGCATTTGATGATTTCACGTCTTGTTTTAGTCGATTGTGTAGTCATCCATAATTGCAGTATTCCATTGTTTGCGTGATAGCGCAATTTACTTGGCATTGCTGATTTTGGCTTTCTAATATTCTACTTTAGGAGGCAAATACTACAATAAAGGACTGTGCCCTAGAGGTCGCTCCGTTCCCTTTACTGTATCCGCAAGAGCACCGGGCAAAGGAGGCGGCGTGTTGGACAAGCCAGTCGAGAAAACAACTCCTGGCCGCAAGTCGGACTTTGATGCGAGGTAATGAAAGACGGTTTCAGTGCTCTTTCATTTTAACCTAGCATAGAAACATTACACATAATATAATTCAAATAAACGGAGAAGATTGTGAAACACGTGAATTTTTATAATTCCATACTGATACCATGTAACTGAAGATGTGAAATGTAATTGGGTATCGTAAATATATATTAGTTGAGCGTTTTCTGAACTAGAAATCCCGAGTCACGATCTCAGCTTCACAGTTGATAGCAAGAAACTGTGAGAAAGTTTATGTTTAAATTATTTGGCCGTTAAGCAGTCGTTACTATAATGAGAGGCTAGAAATTATTGGTATTGCTGATAAAAAACGAGTATAATGAATTATTTTCTCTCAACGACCATGCAAGGTTGTTGGTTTCAATCCCGCGCCGGTGGTATTGCTGATAAAAAAAAGAGGCTAGAAACGACCATAATATGTAGCTGACATTCCTATATAACAAATCCAGTTCTCTTTCAACTATCACATCAAGTTTTAATTTTGGTACTATCAAAATTCTTCAGGAAATCGAGGAAGACATCTCCGCCCTACCGCGTGATGCTGCACAACGACAACTACAACAAGCGTGAATACGTCGTGCAGGTGCTGATGAAGGTCATCACCGGGATGACCGTAGACAATGCGGTCAACATAATGCAGGAAGCGCACACCAACGGATTGGCAGTGGTGATTGTCTGCGCTCAGGCCGACGCGGAGGAGCACTGCACGCAGCTGAGGGGCAACGGGCTGCTGAGCTCAATCGAGCCCGCGAGCGGAGGGTGCTGAGACCGTTGGATCTGCAAGCCGAAACTTGGTAGATAGTGTTGCACAACAAGTCACTTGTGACTTGTGTGTTTGTGAGAATCACTGGTCAATTGTGGCTATGTTATGTGTGTAGAGGTTGTTTGTTATTTAGAGTTTCGGTCTCATCTTGTGGTCAATTTGAAGACTAGAGAGATGGTTTGTGGCAGTTCATATACAGTAAAAGTTGTTAATATACACTCCACTGCTTATCTTTTTCTTGGTATTACTAAATTAGGGCGGATTTAGTGATTCTCGTCTCTGTCCAGATGAGATCGGAGATATTAGTTTTTCATTGGATTTACGGCATTGGAAATATCGAGTTCTTGGAGTAAATATGATTGAAAAGCCAAAGAATCTAACGACGTTAAACTCCGATCTTAATATTCAAGTCAGAGTAAATTTTTTAGTCTATTTTCAAAATTAATTCGCACTCTCTTGGTGTGAGTATTTGAACCCAATCTGTCATTGGATTTACAAGATTGTAAAAATTTCCGACCTGTCTGCTTAGTCCTCTGTACTTTCTGATTAATTCATAAAAGGCTCTCTCTAACCGACTAGTACCTGGCTTTTTTTACAAAACTAATATTTGATCTCTAGTGTTGGGAGTGGTGGTTGGTTCTATGATCCCTTTCCCGCTCCATTCGGGTTGAAAATATCGAGTTCCTGTGAAGTACAAGAATTAAACAAACGAATCGGATTGTTGTAACTCTGATCTACTTCAAATTCAAGTCGAGTACAAAATTCAACATATTTTTCAAAACTAATCCACTCTCGGTGTAAGAATTTGAAAATGATTACTCAGAGTAAATTTTGATATCATGTAAAATTCAAATCCACCTCATATAATGTCCAAAACCAAGAGACTTAAGGGCTCGTTTGGATAGAATTTCCCTCCTTTCCGGTCACTAGAGGATTAAATCAGAACAAAACCTAACCTGTATCTAAAAGTGTGGCAAACTTGCCATGTAAACTAATTAAATAGCAAGAAATGCTTCATCTGAATTTTCCTATAGCAAGATCCAAACAAGTGTCATTGTATAAAATTAGTAAAATCAACAATCAATCGTTGCTGGAGATTCCAACATCACAACATGGTTCTCGAGACAGTTTTTGGATCATTTTGTTGATTTCTAAACCAGCTCCCAGTGCCTGATGACAAACAACGATAGGTCCAAGTTAGCGCCATACAGTGTGAATATATCGAACATTCGTGTTCTTATGAAAATGCAACGCTTGAATGTAGAGAGAAAATGGCATGTGATGATGTGACAACAGCATAAATATATCAATTATTTGTCTATGTAACTATTATCTATACGTGCAAAGCTTGGAAGTAATGAGAATTTGGCATGTGACAACAGCATAAATAATTGAGTGTATATATGTGTGCAAATCTTGGATGTAGAGAGGAATTGGCATGTGACAATAGCATAAATATATCGATCATTTGTATATGTATACACGCAAATCTTGGATGTATAGAGAAATTGGTGTGCTACAACAACATAAATATATCAACCATGCCTAAATAATTAGTAATTTAATTTACTATTTAAGTTCATCACTTATTTTCCTCAAAAAATTCAGCACTTCTTTAAGAAAAAGTTATTTACTATTTAATCACATTTATGTAGCATATTTATATAGTTATTACAAGTTAAGAAAATATGGCCTAATGTTCGCTTACTAGTTAAGAAAAGATGGCCGTCATAAATAAAATTATAATGTTGAATATGTCTACTCAATTAAATTGTCATGTACTTTCTCATGGCCGGTAGGAACATGAATCAAGGGACGGTATTTTATTGGAATTGCGTGAGAAATAAGTGTCATTTAATTAAGGTTTGGTGAGGGAAGATTTTGTCGAGTTACTTTCCTTAGTCCACTTCTGTTTGGCTTCGAAAAGTTATCGATTTAATGCACTTTGAATATGTATATCTACATCCCACCACCGACTCTATGCATTTGGAATTAGGAGGCTACACACCGACCACATCCCATCCCTTTCGTGACTCTTATCTTTTTTTTATTAAAACGTGACTTTGATTTGTTCTGAACTTAATATTGTTACTTCGTTATTGGGCTGGACCAGCCCAGCAAGCTCCAGGGCCAACATTTTATACCCGAAACATATACAATAAGTGTTAATCGGCTACAAACCTATGGATTTGTTATAAACTTTAGAAAGTTCTATGGCCAATAGATGGTAGATTTTAATAGGGATGGCAAAAGTATCCATATCATGTGGATATTCATGTACCCGATCTATACGGATACAGATATATTCGAAAGCGAATGAATATGGATACAGATATGGATATTTTTGCGGATATTCTATCGGATATGGATCGGGTACGGATATACCTATATCCTATCCGAAACGTATCCATACCCGATATATTTAAAAATAATAGTAACTTTATAAAGTAAGAACTCTAACTATTCATGAGATTTGGTTTTGCGGGACATATTTGAAAACTTTATTAAATTATGACTTTTATAATATTTGTAAACTTCTATGAGATTTATAT
>JAYMTS010000562.1:0-10362 GCA_036898005.1 Geranium phaeum
ACAGATTTGGATGGAAAACGGGTTGTGGTACCTACGGTGACATTAATGATAATTAGGGTACCCGGAAAACGAAATTTTTTTTTAGAAGTAGTCAAGTGAAAATCAACAAATTTTAAGGATAGTTAGGTGAAATTATCCCTACTTTCAAAATAATAAGAAACAAATTGTATGTATATAACTAAAATTTACTTGTGTGAAGGTTGAAAATGATTACTCGTCGTTTTGGAAATGAATGGTAATGGAAGACGCAAAACTGAGCACATGCGTTGACTTGCGAAATTACCTAATGCCCCCATCAATGCCAAGGGATACATTTCTCTCTCTAAATATGCATTATTATATGCTCCTAGCCTTCATACTTAAGTTTTTCTTTTCACATTCTTTTTGTGTAGCTTTAATATTTTAAAGTATGAACCAATGCAATCAATTTTGGATAAATTTAATATGTCTCTGTGTTAAAGTCCAATGCACTTCAAAATTAAAATTGATTATACATATTTATATTAAATTAAAGAATTGTACTGTCAGACTCTATGAGTGGGAAGTAAATGAAATAAAAGTGAATATTAGTCAACTTAGATATATTGCTTAATACGGACAAAGTAATGAATTACTATTTCCTAGCCCCATTACAATAATCTGAGCAGAGAACTTTATTGGGCCTGGTTAGAGAAATAATTTATTAAAACCATTTTTTAAGTTTTTTTTTTTAAGGAAAAAATAACTTTATTAATCAATGAACTAACCCAACATCACGTCGGTCATCCAAAATCATGGTTGATAGGACAATTCTCTCACCATAATCTCATATACTATCAGTTAACGTATATTTGACTAATTCGTGAGACATTTGATTGCTCACCCTACGAACAAAAAATATAGAGATGCTAGTTTCGGAGTCAGAAAAAATTATGATACAATCATGTATTATACCCCAAAAATATTTTTGAGTTGTTTCTTTTCTCATTTCATCGTGAAAGAATCTCAAATCAAATATTGTTATTTATTAAAATATAATATTATGGATTCTACTTCATATGACTCAAATCAATTCTCTTATTTTTAAGGAAATACGAATTTTATTTAATTAATAGCAACTAACCCGACATCAAGACAGACATGTGAAGCTACAATTGGTGGGACGGACCCCACACCATAATTTTAGCTGTTGTTAGTTAGAGCATACTTGATAAATTCATGAGCCACTTGATTGCATGAAAGACGAGCAAAAGTGATGGTAAATCTAATCAGACGTGGTCCACTACCTTAAGACAATCAGACTCAATCACCGCCTCCCTCCAGTTCTTTTCTTTTGCCCAAGAAAAATCGTTTTGACACCTACGACCTCCACCTTTTCGAAATGGAGATGACCCGAATAACGCCTATAAAGAGCTCCCTCAATTCGACCTTCTGATTCCCTACAGACAAGCCCTACGCTCCATAAACCCTTCTCTGAATTCAGACTCTCATCCACATTTATCTTTAATCTCTCCGATTTAGGAGGGACCCACATCTTTTTTGAAAGGAGCTTATCTTAAATTTAAATTTAAGAATAAAAATAAATTAAATGGAATAATATAAAACATATATAATTTATTTTTTGAGCCAATATACTTTCCATTCATCTCTAATTCCTAAAAGTGTTGCCCTAATTTTTGCCCCTTCGCCAAGGAAAACTACAAAACTAAACGACGCCGTTTCACTAGCAATCACAAGCTGTCATGTCACTGTGAGGTATATAACAAGCTTGAAGAAAAAAAGGAGCTAAAATTAAATTCTCCAGAAAAGTGAAAACCCCAAATCCATCGTCTTATTCGAGCTTCTCTCTGAACTGAACCAGCTCGGCCATGGCGCTTCACGCCGGAGTAGGTCTCTCCAGGATCTTGGTCCTCGCCGGAGCAGGTAAATCCTCTCCGTTCCAGCTCGAGCACCGATCTGTGTGATCGTGGAGTTTTTTTTTTTTTTTTGCGATGAGCTGTAGCGATTCTGAGTTCTTTGGTTTGTTTCAGGATACACTGGCACGATCATGATGAAGAATGGAAAATTATCGGATGTTTTGGGCGAGCTTCAGGTATTGTTGTTGTTATCGTGACGTTTAAATTTAGGAACTGTTGATTTTGGTCTTGCTTCTGTTGTTTCGTCATCAATGTTGTAAAAATCGCTAGGCGCTAGTCGGGCGGAGAGAGAATTTTGAGGAGTAATGGGGGATTAGTCGGGTAATTGAAAATTAAAGAGGATTAATTGGACAAGTTGGGAATTTTTACTAACATTGTTCGTCACGGGAAGCCTTCCAGTACAAACCAAGAACATGTGTATGAATGTACGAACTGGAGAAGGTATAATGCAACATTAGAAGGTGCAGTGCAGGATTGTAGAATGTACAATTTTGCATCACACAGTCTACATGGTTAACAATTTTGCACGGGTCTATCACCTTCTACAACCTTGTACTGCACTTTCTACAATGTTGCAGTACACCTTTTACAGTTCGGACGTTTGGACACCTGTTTTTGGTTTATAGCTGATTTCTTTCTTGTTCGTCATTGTTCTATACATGTATGTGAATTTATGGAGTTTTAGTAAATTAGGTAGGAGAAGAAATTTTCTTAAGTGGAGCCTGGTTTGAGAATAGATTGGGCTCGAGGGTATAGTTTGGATTGGGGAAAAGTGGGTCATTCAGATTTCAGATACCCAAGTTGATTTTGAAAGTGAAAAGGCGGAATGCCCTCGGATAAAATCTAATTTTCAAAACTAGAAAACTAATCTTATTTTAGTCAAAGGACATTTTAGACTTTTCATTTAACATGCCTAAAAAAAGTTGTGTGGAGCTGAATGACCCAAATCTCAATTAAGTGTACTCAGTGGAAAATGTGTTTGGTTGGGATAACTATCTGTACTTTTCCCTTTTGGTTATATATATACAACGAAGAAGGTGTAAATATAGGCATAAGATTGTAATTTTATGTTTTATTGTTTATGGTAGGCATTGTTGGGTGGAAAAGGCGACCAGAATAGCGATTCTGACCTTACAGCACAGGTATTAGTTGGTTCTGTTCTATGGTATGGCTGGATGTGAATGTGCACGAGTTGATATATAGTGTGTTTTCTTCCTATATTACAGATTAGAAGGTTAACGAGTGAAGTTCAGAGAATGGGCGCGGCTCAAAGGATCACTGTTGTGAATGGGAGTGGCTCTTCTGGTACCTCATCTTAGCTGCAATTGATGCTAATATCAGCTGCTAGCCTTCATCGATGCTAGTATTTGCCCATATAGCTTTGTTACTAATAATCAGTGTTCTAAAAATTGGGCCAGGCGGGCGCCTCGGCGGGTATTTTTAGAACACCAACCCAATTTGACATAATCGGGCGGATTAAGTCGGCTAGGCGGACCTAGACGGATATAGGCTATTTTTTTTTTCAAAATTGATTTCCTTAAAATAATAAAATTGTCAAAAATTTGAATAATTTATACTAATAGGTACTTTTGGTGGTACTTTTATTGTTTTTGAAAGACATGAATGTAACAAATATTAAAATTGTATATCTTAAATATTTAAAAAAATTACTTTTATATACTGCAATTCATATTTTAATTGTGTGTATTTAATAAAATTAAGTAATAGAGAAATTCAAGTCTGAGTAGTCCCTGGAGTCCCTATCCGCCAGATTAGCGCCTAGCGTTTTTTAGAACCTTGCTAATAATATGTATTCATTGATGCTATTAAAGCATTTCAAACACTTCATATCTGTTTTGTGTTTTAAAATTATTTTATTTTGGAGGTAATGGTACCGCTCTTATAATACCAGTTGCTACTGCGGGGGCATTGGGTTATGGTTACATGCGGTGGAAGGTATACAAAACCAGCCTTATAACTATGATATCTTTTGAACATGTATTTTTTTAACATTTCCTATCATTCATATGCTTATTATCTTTGAATTCTGAAATCAATCTTACTTGCTTTGAGTTAACTGAACTGGAAACTTGTTTTGATGTAGGGACTTTCATTCTCCGATCTTATGTACGTGACCAAGAAAAGCATGGGAACTGCTGTTACAAACTTGAACAAACATTTGGAGCTTGTGTCAGAGGCTCTAGCTGTAAGTTTCTGCTTTGAATATTACATTTACCGTAAGAAATTTTTAGAAGGGTCCGGTAAAACAAGTATTTAGAATGGTAAATGTAGATGAAACAATGACGCATGACCTCCTATTTCAAGGTGATTGCTTGGTCTGGTCTAGCTTTATGCTGCTTGTTGGCACAGAACATGTGTAGATTTGTTTGTATAATGGTTCTTTGGTACACCGTTGTTGGTTATAATGATTACAGTCGGGTCTCTATGCAGTTGTGTGCTGCATTGGCCAACGCATCAAAATATCATTGAATGTGGCCGGTTTGTGTTTTGCATCACGCGTGCTTAGAATTTAACTTTTGGTCAACATTAGTTGGATAAATAAACTTAGACTGTTGTAGTTGTAGAAAAGACATGGTTTTTTGACATAATAACATATTCTAGCTACTACATCCTTGTTAATTGCTATATAAATGGATTTAAGTTGGAGAAAAGGTGAACTTAGAATATATTTTCCTCCGAGGATCTCTCTATTAAGTTTGCGTTCAATCAATGTGGATCTATTTCATTTGTACAATGCCATTCTAACCTGACTCGTCGTCTTAATTCCTGTAATGAATTGTGTGTGACTTTATATTGTGTTTACAATGGCCAGGCAACAAAGAAACATTTGACACAACGAATCCAAGGCTTAAGTGATAAATTTGACAAGCACGAGGAGATGACAAAGTCTATTCAACAAGATGTAAGATGAATTTATTGTTGTGGTTGAAATACTTCCTTTATTTTGGTGTGTGTGTGTGTGTGACTATTTTAGCGCTTCTAATCCGCCCCTGTTAATTCTACCACTTAGCTGCCATAGAGAAAAGTAGATTGCTTCGCAATACCTTCTGTTATTCCGTTCTGAAATGGACTTGCTACTTCAAGCATTTTAGAGCAGAAAAACATGCATGTCATAGGCCTCACAGAAGGTCAAGAGATGATCCCATTTTCAACATAAATGACAGCTACCCCCAATATTATTACTTTTTATGATTTATCGCACTCCTTATCTTATCGGATGCTGCACATATACTACTTTTATATACAATCACCATACACAGTAGTTATATGACATTTCCTAGGAAATCAAATAATTTGATTGCATTATTGTCTTACCGCTGTTTCTACTGTTTGTGAAACAGGTTGCTACTGCTTGTGGAGCACTTCAAGATATTGGTGTTGATTTGCAGAAGTTGCAGTCAATGGTTTTTGACTTGGTGAGTTTATTTCATGCAAATTTGTTCAACTTAATTGGAAGGTCTATGTTGGATTTAACAGGATCGTCACTGCATTCTTTCGCGTTTTCAATTTTCTTGTTTTTGGAAACTATTAAGCATACCTCTGGAAATAATTTTATAATTTTTGTCTGCTTTTGCAAAATATTTTTGGCTCGAGTATATTAGCTTTCCTTTGATCAGGATAGTTTATGTATTTGCATAAAGACTATATAAATGGGAAATGTGTCAGTAAGTTAATTTCCTGGAGCATGAACCTGAATGGAACCTCTCTTTTTTTGGCAATGGTTTCAGTTATAGATGATATTCACAACGAAATGTATTCTTATAAGGCCTTTCCTTGTGAGAACAAATGAACAATGAGAACAATATGTTAATTTATTTTTTCTTAACTTGTTTATCTAAATTTTTCCTGTATTGAATTGTTATGATTATCATTTTATTGGCAGGATGGAAAGATGGGTTCACTGGAATATAAACAGGTAAAACTTTTAAGTTTATTTGAACATTGAAATTACATAGTACTACTATTGCATGATGTTGTGGCGGATCACAGTTTCTTGCTAAGATTTTTTAATCTAAAATAGTATAGCACTTCAAGGCATCAAGCCCTTGGAAGAGTCGGAAAGAGAGAGATTGAAGTAGACTATAGACTATTAAATATATCATATATGAAAGGATCTTAGTATCTGGGTAATTGGAATCTTCTAAAATATCCTTTGAATTTTTTGTACTTTTAATTCTGAACTAAAAAGTTGGTCTATGTTCACAACTTATTTGAAACTTCAAGATTATCAAAGAACGTAGTCAATTTTCTGTATTACATCTGTATCTGGTCTATCTCAATCATACCATGGTTTGCAAATTCATCCACAAAGAGCTGGCTTTAGGCTTTTTACAAGATCTTATTTGTGACGTTTATCCAAGATCTTATATGGTAATTTGGATATCTATGTTGGTGTTAGTTCTATAGTATTGCACTTACCGAAATCTGAGTATACCCAAATCTGACTTTTAGGATTTCTAAAATACAAGTATGCTTGAGTATTGTCTGATGGCTAATGTACCGTATTATGTTTTCTATACGAGTATTTAGAAATTAAAGTTTTGTTTCTCTTGAGCGGGGTCTATCAACAACTTGTTTTAGTCTGATTGAATTCAGGTTTGTCGTACGATGTAATTTTGCAATATATTATGTGATAGATGCACTGAAGCAATTGTCTCGTCGCAGGAATTTGCAGCTGCTGGTGTATCATACCTTATCCAATTTGTTAATGGAAATGGAAACAAAGTCAATATGCCTAAAGCTCTGCAGGTTATAATTTGTGGATTATAACTTGTTTACTATCAAACTACTTTTAAACGGAGTAGAGGGTGGTCTCTTTCTCCACTCTCGACGTGAATCTAACTGTTCATTCAACTTCTTTTGTAGGATCATATTTCAAGTAAGCCCCGGATGTTACTACCCAAGGTAGAAGAGGTAAATTCCTGCATTCAAAGAATAAAAATCTCAATCTATTGTATTTGGTATTTTCTCACTTTAGTGGCCGTTGTCTTACTCGATGGAAGTGGTTGGTTTGAGTTGACTACCAATCAGCATTGTACAGCTGTCGTGCTGTTTAAGGGCTTATTCAAAGTGTTTGAAATCAACCTTCCTAGGGATGCCATTAGAGGGTGGGTTCGGGGCGTGTTTTGTGTTCTCGTCCCCGCCCGTTGGATTGTGGATATCGAGTTCCCATTGGGTTCAAGATATTTTGCCTCTCTATAGGAGTAGCAGTAAGGCAGGTTTCAGAGGGGTTTTCTAATCCTGCTCTCGCCCTGTTGAATCGGGAATAACGGATCTCCATCAAGTTCGGGGATTTTCATCATCACTATACTTTCCTGTTATGTATAATTTTAATATCCTATTGTCCGACGGATTTGTAGAAGAATTTGTTAATGCTCACCTGAAATTTGAAGCTACAAATTTGACCATACATGCTCTTTTGCTGTTTGATGTTGAGCAGGCTATAGAAAATCTAGATGATAAATGCAACGCCACATTTATCTGGAGTTGACAAAAGTTGTTTTATTTGCTTGCAGGGTCTGAAGGCTCTTGGTCTTGCAGACATAGCATCAACAATTGAGAGGTCAGCCTCGGATGTTGTTGCACCCAATGGTATCGGGAATTTGGAAGACAAAGCAAGAACTCTGTTCAGGTCTCTCTCTCTCTCACCCGGGCACACACACATGCAACATGTATACATTTTGTTATTAGCTGTCCATGTACACTTTTAACAATATATCGATATTTGTAAAGTGTCATGTATTATGCATCTACCTGCCCTATATCACACACAATGCATATACATTTTGTTATTAGCTCTTTGTGCATGCTTTAACAATATAATGCTCGATATTTGTAAAGTGTCATGCATCTACCTGCACTATATCACATTCTCATACAATTCTTCACATGCACACACAATTGTGATATCATGCATTGCTTAGCTCAACTCGTGTTTTTTTTTTCAGGACTGCCTCAACCAAGTGCTGATGCACGACGTTACGTATGCTATATAGTAGCCTTTACTTCTAGAACTCTTCTGGGGAGCCAAAACTATGTTAAATAACAGCTCCCGAAGTACAAACAAAATTGTGGAAACGATTACATTCCTTTTGTTTTGATTGCATTTATTTTCTACATGTTGCTATACTAAATTATTGCAAGAAATCTTCAACATTTATGTATTATGAAAATGTTCTTGCCAAATTATTACAAACCTGTCAAGGTCAATTGATTGAAGAAGACATGGTCAAGGAGCCATTCCAGAGGGACTGACCTGCCCTATTGTACATTGGTAATGGTAATGGTCTCTCCTCCTGAGCCTCCAAACCAGGTAAAGCATCACTTGTAGGGCACATGTACCTAATGTTGCTCATTTCTTCATAGGGTAGTACCGTCAGGTTTTTCACGTCGATCTCATCTGTTCCTTCCTCCGTGGCGTTGAGGTTCCGGCCAACGAGCTCTCGGAACACTGATGACCTAAAGAGGAGCCCTAGGGCCGTCGGGGAGGACGACGACTTTGCGCTAGGGCTGATTGGGATCTGGTCAGCGGAGAAAGGGTTGGGATGGAAGAGTGGCGGCTGAGGCTGTTCCTCTGTCGGTGTGTAATTGGAAGGAGTTGGTGTCATTGGTTGAGGCACAATGGTGAGTTGTTGGTTATGGTGTTGAGGTTCTTGGGCTATAGTTGCTTGTGGTTTAAGCCATCTGATGTATCTGCTCAGGTCAAAGTTGGTGACTGCATTGACCCCTCTGTACTCTATTGCTGCTATGTCATAGGCATGAGCAGCCTCCTCTTGAGTGCCTAACAAATCAGATAAAACCCATCAAAATGTCACTCATCTCTATAGATGCATTGGTTTTGGCAGGTGACCCGGTAGAATCTGAACACCGGCTTGTATGAAATAGCGATTGCCTTGATCGACTAGGTTAGTTCTAGTGAACAGCCCAAGGTGTAGATTAATCAGTCATGATATAGATTAGGGAAAAGTATGGCAAAAATTCTCATATCTGACGTGATTTGGTATCCTCGATCTAATGGAGTGGAGACAGATATCATTAAATTCGTCTTGTAGTTATCTTAGAGAGATACAAAATGCACGAGTCTGATGTGGACTGAACATTTCTGATCTGACTAGAGAGGATGTGATCACTATGCATGTCCTCATAGGGCATCGTTCCAATTGAAACGCATAGTCTAGACTAGACTCAAACGACTATCTCAGTAGAGGTCACACCTCCAGGATGAATATTAATATCCTCTACCCCACTAAGACTAATCTAGTAACATTATCTAAATATTCAAATTTTAGTAGGTCACCTGTTTAAGCAAGTGTGACGTGAGAGTTAGGTTAGGGGCTAACATTCAATTAACCTAAGTTATAGTTGTGTTATATAGACTATTTTATTGCTGATAAAAAAACGAGGCTTACCATAAGTGCCGAGGTAGAGATACTTGTTGCCAAAAACTCTTCCTATCCTTGCTTCCCATCTCCCATTGTGATGGTGTCTACATGAAAACATGGCATTCTCAGCCCAAAATGGAAGGAGAAAAAGAAGCTAAATAGTCCAAACAATATGGAGAAGACATGCTTCTCTTACCTTGCAACTCCCCTATACCTAGATACACCCCTTGAGAAACCACTGCTTCTCCTGTAGTATAGAGAAAAAAAAGGTGAGCATAAATGGTGATTCTTCCATTTATTTTACTTCATTTCATTGATTTCGTGGTTGATTGATTGTTGCTATGAAGTTAATGAGCTTGCTTGGTTAAAATGTTGATTCCATGGATAATTTTAGTTAAAACTGTGATTAAAGGTTTGAGCTATGAAAAATTAATTGGAATTGAGATAAACTGCATGATTGGAGTTTAAGGGGACTAGAAATGGGAAGAACTGACGCTTATAAAGCACTTAATTTAGATAGATTATAGTAATTGAGACTTAGATCAACATCCTTGTCCAATCGGAAAGGATGGATATAAGTGCAATTGCTATAGTTAAATAGAGATAATATTAACAACATTTGTAATAATTAGGATATTAGTCCCTTAACGGTCTTGTAGAGATAGTTTTGGCAGGAATTCCATTCCACACGCCTATAGGACAGTTTAAATTCTCCAAAAACACTTATGTAACAAATGTTTTCCTTTGATGTTCCTTGGATGCTAAAAAATGCCTAATTCCATCATTTGATTGATTGAATATGTAGTACCCACCATGATCCATTTTTTGATTGTGGATATGGATAATTAGTGATACTTGAGTAGTTGATGATTGCATGTGTAAAACTCTAGTTCATCAAACCCTTGCTTTTACTCGCTTGAGCCTAACATACTTACGCATTTCCACTTAGTGTCAGAATTACAAACTACATTTGGTCCAGCTGTTCAATTATATTTTATTTAAGGGAAAAGTACACTTAGCTACACCCAACATAACGCAAAAGACACTTAGCCCACCCAACTAAA
>JAYMTS010000563.1:0-10360 GCA_036898005.1 Geranium phaeum
AAACCTCTTGTTCTGCCTCAGCTATTTGAAATTCTTCATCGTCATCAGAATACTCATCTAGCATCACGGAGTGTCTGCCTCCATTATTTAGTTGATCAATTGTAGTCTGGAGGGAAGATTCTGGCAGCCTTTTACTCTTCTTTGCAACAGAAGCTGAAGTCATATTGACCATAACTGGGATTCTAGGAGGAGCACCCCTCTCATCTGTTTGAGCAAACCATTCACGCAGTCCTGTCATTTGAATGCAGCAATCATGATTAGTTTAAAACTGAGAAATGAGACTTCCAAATTGACAAAAACTTCCAGGTTGAAGGAAACACCAGCTAGACTTAAGGTCATATGTGAAGTATGTCAAAAGTCGGTAAACCCCTTCTTTTCCAGCTATTTACCGCATTACAATTAAGGCATTCAAACCAAATTTTGACAAACTTAGAAGAAAGAAGAATAATAAAATCACAAAGATTGTGCAATACGGAAAGTTGCATGCTATATAAGACCCCAATTTTGCATAATTCACCCTCATACTATATGTAGCACAAGCAGCCCTCAACTTAACTATAAGATGCTAGGAACAAAAGTATTTGATTATAATGCTTTTCTAGAGTGCCAGTTTCCTCACATATATGACAGCTGATTCTGGAACTGCTTGCAAGTCATAGATAAGAAAATTAGGGACAACAAAACCTATGCAGCGTAAACTATATTATATGTTTAATAGTCTAACAGGTAACATGAATCCTGGAAATTTATAAAACATATATTCATAAATGATTTCAACCTGCCACAGATACACTGATGCTAAGAAATACATCAGATCCGTAAAGTATAAACTCACCAGCAACACTATTTAATATCTGAAGGAGACAATGTTGTTGAAATGATGAAGCATAACCTACACCCCATCCTTTCAGATCAATCTGCATAAGATGCTGCACTTGTGCCCGAGGCTTCCCATTTTGAGGTTTAAGAGGGGAAATGTTGTATCCTCCACCTTATAAAATCAAAATAAAGAATAATCATTGTGTCTTGATACTAATATAATAACTAAAGGTGGAAAAAAAAACTTATCCTGTCCCCACCCATCTGCAAAAATGAAAATAATAACAATACTCTTTCTAGCCAACATATTTCCAGGCACCAGAGAATGAGAGAAGAAGAATACTTTCAACATGTGCTCGCACATATCCTGGTTGTGGAACGCAGTTCTCATGCTCTCTAGAACGGAATAGAACAACTGTAAAGCAGAGAAAAAGAAAATTCTTAAAGGTCAGAAACCAAGAATATAATTTCAATCAAGAGGACTCGAAAACACATACCATAACTTCCATCATCATTCCGCCGCCAATAACGCACATAGCAGAGGTCACGGGGCCATACAAACCTGAAAAATGATAGAGCAGCAGAAGCTTTTATAAGAAAATTGATGAATGGTAAATCCCCACAAAGTTGCATGCACACAATTAATAGATGCTTATTAGAACACATACACCAGTAGGAAGATCATATTCCATACAATGTTATTACTAAAGATATGTTTGATCGCGATGGAAAACCAAGTTCCCAGCAGAAATAAACTTGCACATTTTAGAGCAGCACTTAAGAATTTAACAAAAAAAGGATATTATGAGAAGGCTAATGGTCAAGCACACAAGCCATCATTTAGTGGGATGCATATGGCAGTGTTTAAGTTCTGCTCCTGCTAGAATTGTTTTCAGGAATTAGAGCTGGAGTAAAATGTTGAGTTATGATCATTTCTATGTAATTGTTCAGAATGTACCACTTTGGGTAATAATGGATAATTTGATATGACATGTTTATACTTTAATCTATATAAGTATAAAAGTGAGAGAAAAGGGGAAATAGGACATATGAGCCACCATCACCATGTATCACTAACTTTCACACCAAACCCAAAAAAGTCCCCCTTTCGTTAAACAATTAGAAATAATAGATATCAATCAAAGCATAATTGAACAAACCACAAACTTGATTCAAATCGCAGAAGATTACGTCGGAAACCAGTCAAGCTGAAGTCTATGATACAGTACTGCCGTATGACCATCTACCTCCTCAACTAAGCTCCCAAACTGAAAGCTACAATCCCACCTGCTCAGCACATAAAATCTAATGTCAGACTTCAACAATGAACATGTGCACGATCAAATACAGTCGGTTCTTTGTCATAAAACAAGGAATATTGTCACAATGAGCTTTCAGAGAAAAAAGAGAGCACACTTACTCAAACCGTGTTCCATCCATGCTCATTATAAGCTCAAATATTTCTTCACAAGTAGCTTCCACAACTCCTACAGCCTTCATAGCTCTACTACAGCTCCTTGGCTGCATATTGAAAACACATTTAATGGTTGTCCGTGTGCCATTACAAAAACCTGACATGTAGTAAGGCCACATGGTGTATCAGGGAAAACAAGGAAATAGCTTCATACAAGATAATCGACTTCAAGAAGTTCTTCAAAGATGCGAAGTCCTGTCAATATCCAAACAGAGTCATCAATGATTCATCAATGCCAGCAAAGAATAGCCTAAAGCTAGAAAACTCTCCCATTTGAAGCACCTTTTCTTAATTGTTTGTCCTACTCATCACATCTAAAGTAAAGGGCTATTTTACCATTTTGGCATTGGAGAAGACGCCAATGCTTTCTAGAAAATGCTTGGCTGTTTGCATTTTGGTTTGTAAATTCGGAGTCAATATCTCGTGTCCAGTCAAGTACAGATTCAGGCGGACCTGCCAATTATACTAACACGGTGAGTTTCAGTTGGAGATTTCACCCAAAAAAAAAGACACTGAAAGTCAAATGCGAGAAAATGATAACCATTTCCAATTGTTGTTCTCCTCGTCAACAAAGAATCTTCTTCATCCTCCTGTGCACTGAACCTGAAAAGAAGTTTACCAACAACAATCAGTTCCTAGTAGATATCACAGTATATTAAATGAAACCAAGCTCAGCTACATGAATAAAATACAGAGATTTAGGCAACATGTATAAGAAAGCAGTCACTCACAAGTGCATGAAAATAACCTGATAACAAGTTCATTATAAGTACGCCAAAAAAAGTTGTATCTGAAAACAAAAAAGAACTGGTAGAAAACAATACACAACACAAGCATATAGATGCATTCATGAATAGTTACAGAGAGATGCTGAAGCGAGACTTCATGTTATATCAAATATAGGGTTAACATCGTTGTTTATCCTGAAAATCAAACTTTCTCATGAAACCATCAGATGGCTTCCTTCATTTGTATTAAGCTAATGTGGTGTCGTTGTCATTTCAAAGAATGCAATTTCACTATTATTAACTTATTACAAAAAGGCAAGAGAGGAGCAAAATAAACAGACACTTACTGACTTTCGCGATCCGATGAGGAACCATTTCTTCCATTATCCATTCCAGATTTATATTCAAAAGAGACATACTTGTTACCATTTGGAACCTGTGAATCTTGATGCTGCACGCATTAACACGCAATCAGTGCTGCAAGCATTGGATTGCTCAATGCAAGAAATTTGCTTGAGCAATCATAAAGAATCAAGGAATAAAGTTGAAAATTGCAAATAATCCCTACAGAATCAAATAGATATTGTAATGTACTCTCAAGGCTTTCTATCTAGATCCATAAGTGCAACAACAACAAATTCAGAAGAGGGACGTGGCTTTTTTCCATCAGCAATAATCATTGTGTATTAGAGTAAAACAAAGAAACCTAGTATAGAGGAAGTTAAACACCTAAACTGTGCATATTTTCAAATACATACCTGATCAATGACAAGCTCAATTTTTTCCTTCCAGAGTAAGGCCTCTTGGATATTGAATGCAGCCATCTAGAACAAAATCAGAACCCATGATGACCAAATTTCCCTCATGAAAATGTCACATGACACGGTATTAAGTAACGAGGAGTTTAGAAGAAAACCGTCATGAACAAAAGAAAAAAATAATGAAAAATGTCAAATTTTAAATATCATGCTACATATAAAGGGTCAACCTCCACTTCTTAAAGGTCAACCTTATTAGTTAGTTGGGTGTTTCTTGCCTCTATAAGTAGGTGTTTCTATATTTGTATTAGATGTGGGACTTCATAATTCAACAAAAAGATTACAGAAAATAGCCTTGCAGTCAATTCTGACTGGCAACTTGACAGATTTCCATCTTCAGCAAATTTAAGGTATGGGAATTTATAAGTATTTTTATCCACACACACATATACACTGCTACATTTATAAATTGTTAAGACAACAAAGAATAGGTGGTTCAGGTTCTCATAGCTATAAAAGAACTGGTTTTAGCTTTTAAGATAAGAATTTACTGGTCACCAGTCACCACCCCCCATAAAAATAGGTACGAGACTGAAAAAGATAATCCAGCATTTTATTTACAAATGCATCACATGCTGCCGTTAATTTTAGCAATATGTTAAGCTGAAAAGTACATAGTTATTGACAGTGCAATCAGCAATTTGCAAGGAAAACGAGACTATAAGTCAAACACATTCAGAACCTATCATGTGCAATGTTTTCCATCATATCCCTGAATAACTTTAGCAATTAACCTCAACTAGTTTTCCCTGAGTTGGCACTTGGACAGCCCCATGTAAACTGAAATGGGTGCATATACCTCATTAAGATTTTTCTTAAACTGTGAAATGCCATTCAAATCTTAAACAATAGTAAAGATTACTCACAGTAATGCGGTGTTGCTTCTCTTTCTTGTTGTACACACACAAAACATAAACCATCTGTAGTAGGATAAATTATGGAAAAGATAAGTGAAATGTCACCAAATTCAAGTAAGACAATTGCATCAGATGAAGGAAAAATTTATAAACTGCTCAGATTTGAATGTATTATACTGCTCCGTGAGAGTGGGGTGCAAATTTTTCGTAATAGAAAAGACATATTATTCCAGAATGAGAAACTCTTTCAAATAATGATGTTCATATGGACTTTGTCCCTATAAACTGCCAGTAAAAACTGAATGGTAAACATATAATATCTAACTTACTGATTTGGATCTTTCGCATAGATGCGAAATGTATCCACTATAATTACTAAGATCCCACCAAGAGGTGCCAATTATGCCCCAAAACGTGATTGGCATCTGGTACAGAGGGAAATCAACATATACTAACTAATAAGCTCGTCTACCTACGATCCCAAGTTAGGAAGACTGTCATGCTGAATTTTAGGGGATGAAAACCATCTTTGGGTTCACTTTGCAATTTATATTTTCAGTTAAGTCTAGCATTCGCACTGTATCAATGGACTCCACAGTCATGTCCGATTTCCAGCCATTATAACCAAGAGCACAATAGTCTTGATACAACTATTGAATGTGTGTAACTATTAGTTTTAAAAAGATCAATTTTCCCCTCAGTGACATACAACAAATCTAATTGAAGCTTTTAAATCCAACTGCATACCTAACATCAAATTCCTCAAAATACGTCGACATAATCTAGTGTGCTAACTGTTTTCCGACTGGTGTTCAGTGAAAAAAGAAGGATAACCCTGCTTCAAGTGGAATCATTCTAAATCTGTGACAGCATAGAAATTCTAAAAAATTTCAAAAATGACTCACATGCCCCTGGTGCGTCTTCAAGCCCCGGTCCTCCACCCTACAGTTTCCATCAATCAGCATGGTCTTGATTGGAACCTGATCACAAACACTTTACAGTCAATAAGCTTTGTTTCATCTTTAGCAGCAACTTTCCATTCGACAGTAAAACACATTGGCAGCAAAGCATAATTCCAAACCAAGAAAACAGATATCCATTCAGATTCTCCTTAGAACCATATAAACTCATTTCCTCTAGCAACAAAAACATCATTTCACAATTCAGAATTCAAAAGCGAACAGTAAAGTAACAAAAAATGGAATAGTTTCTGGAATTTCTCTTCTACTTGACCTGATTGTCCTGTGGCTTCTTCTTGTAGTAGGCCAAGAGGCGCGTCTCGAGCACGAAGTACCTCATGTGTATGAACGATCTCCCGATCTTCCTTCGCCCATACCGCACCATCCATCCTTCGTACACAACCTTAGACGCCATCTACAAGTCACAAAATCACTCAATTTCTCCAACAAAATCAAACAATTCCACTTCCATTTCCAGTCAACTCAAATTCCACGACTCCGCCGAATCCGGAAATTCGCGCGGCGCAGGATCTGCAGAGAGACTGAGGAACATCAAATGGAGAGAGTACAAAAATTACCGGCTGAACGGCGACGACGTTGAAGAAAAGAGAGCGCGATCAGGAGAGAGAGAATTGAATTGAATTTGAGGAGATTGATTCTGACGACACAAGTGGGAGTAAGAAACGTACAGAGGGCCACGTGGCGGAACGCTATTGATCCGTAACCGGTCGGTGTTTTGTGGCACCGTCGTGACGCTTTCGCGTGCTGGTGCTCTTGCTGGTGGTGGTGGTCGTAAGTAACTAGTACTACTACTGTACAACAACTCCTTTATTTTACAACTAGTCCCTCCAAGGGAGTGGTTTGCAAGTAACGGCCCTCCACACTTTCTCTACGGACCTTGATGGTAGGGGTATTTACATTTCAAGGTGGAGATATTTTGTAGAAATTTACTCATTGGGCTTCAACTATTGGTCATAGTGGGCTGGAATGATCTACTATTCCAATACCATAAATGTTTCACTTTCCCTTTCAAATAATTTTGATTTTTGAAGAGAAAAAATTTGGAACCATGGGAGAAACGGTTTCTCGATCATGTAACAATTGTTTCGAGTTTGTTTTCTGAGCCGAAGTTTTTTTATCCAAATGTTACTCCAAGAGTGAGCTAAGTTGAGAGGGTCGTCAAAGTCTTGTAAACGTTTGTGGCAATGAGTGTGTAATTGGTGGCCAAAATTGGTAAATGATGGTTCTAATAAATGATCATATTGATAAGAATGGTTGGTGGGAGGATGGTAGAACTGTTGTTTCATTAGAATTCTTTCTCTTTATTGTTTTGAAATGTACTCTAAGTTGTCTTCTATCATGTTTTATTTGTATTTTAGTCATTATGTTCAGTTTTATTTTGGCCAGGTTATAAATCCCTTCAATTACAATCCCCAAGTTGCTAACCTAGCCAACCATCTTCATCAAGCTATCAACAACAATAATAAACTCAAGTACAACATGGAAATCATCAAAAACATCATCAAGTTCACAATCAAGCTCATACAAAATCAAAACGAGTAAAAAAAGAAGATTGAGAAAGAAATAGTTACTAAGATAGATGAATAGTGAAAATCCAATGGAAAAGTGCACCTCTAATCCTTCTTCAAGCTTGGATTCAAGTCTTTAAACTTCACAAATGCTCCAGACTCACTAATGAGCTTCTCTCTCTACCTGTATACTCCTAAATTATGAACTACACTACTCCTAAAATGATGAGATCCCCTTTCTTAAACTCTAAGATATTCTTTTTACACTACCCAATGAAATTGGAGGGCAAAATGTCAAAATGGGTCAAAAATCGAGTTTCAACACGTAGTGTCAGTCTCGGAGTGTCAATCTTGCGAGTGTAGGTCTCGCAAAACCGGTGGTCAACGCTTTGACCATAGGTTTGGGAGTGTAGGTATGGCGAAACTGACACTCTCGTACCTACACTCTTTTCTGTAACTTTATGTCGACCAGTCACTTTCAGATGTCGTTTTGGCCCTTTTCCGGACTTCCAATGAGAAATGATTATCTATCTTTCCTCATGAATTTAGGAATACAAATTTATTTATTTGGAGTTCGGATGCCAAAGTTATGGTGCTCGCAAGTTGGCTCGTCGGTGCTGGAGCTGGACGGTTGCTGGTCAGCCTATTTGATCGGTTGTGATCTCGCAATCTGGACCTCCGATGAACAAGCTTCATTCTTCAAAGTTGTTGAGAGTTGAATGTTGTTCGTCTTAGATGTAAAATGGGCTTCGACCGGACTCCGGATAAAAATGTTATCACTACTGCAAGATGACTTGATTGCGTTGCCCAAAAGTCTTCAATTTTCTCTAAGTGTTATAACACCACTAGTCACGACGGAGTGTCGTGACTCGGTGTCATAACTCATCGAGCCCCTTTTTGCTCTGTTTCGCTCCGATTTTGATATGTTATGACCTGAAAAACCAATTAACACATGTGAATCACGAATAGTATAAAAATACCTACAAGTCCTATAAAAACGGGACAATTATAGTGTTAAATGCAATGATTAAACTCGCAAGAATTCAAGAAATTCTTGTTTCTCAACCATGGATAATCAATCGATTCTAGTTTTAATTTTAAGGGCATATAGATTCTAGTGTTTTCAATTTTGCAAGTAATGTGTTTCTGTTTCATGGCTTTGGGATACAATTAATGAACATGTTAGTCCATTGTGTCACATCTTTATTATGATTAGAGAGGGACAATTCGTGCTTATAATTAGTCGTGAATCAAGAACCGAATCAAATTGAAATTGTAGAATTAGATACCATGGATAGTCGTCCGATTTTAGTTCTAATTTCAAAGGAAATATAGATCTTGGTTCGAATTTTGTTCTTACGAACAAAAAACGGGGTTAAATGGTTTGCAGGTACACATGTCGTTTGTATCAACACCTGTTTGTTATGTGCCTCGTTTTGAGTTTGGTAATTCTCACACTTAAATGTGGATTTTCGAGATGTCTCTTTTTTCTCCGGACTTCATGGGTATCACAGAATATTCATTACCTAAACTTTATAAGGATGTAAACAGTGGTAAATTTAAAATGTTTAGATATAAATCCCGCTAAGAATATTGTATAACTTTGTCTACAAATCGAAGAGAATTCAAAAATCGAAAAACAATTGAATTATTTACTTATATTAAAGTTTATGATTTTAATTATTGAATTACTGCAAAATTCGATCTATTTATGAAATTATGACTACTTCTAAGATGTTCTAGCATTCTCGATTGAATTGAAAATAAAATAAAAAAGATTTGAAGGGAAAAGACAAGACACAAGACAACCAGAATAAGATAATCAACCTCAACTTGCATCTTTTTCCTTCTCTTATATCTATTTATTTTATAGAAAAAATGAGATTGTATTTTACCATAATAATTGTAACTTGTATTAAAAGAATGAATATGCCATATAAACTATAAAATTATATATGTATCAATCATATTATCACTGTCCAACAACAAAATCAATTAATAATGATATTCATCAAAAATCTTCTGTTTGGCTGTGTAATAACCAGAGCATATTGGACCTAAAATGGTAATTTCGGTCTCAGTCTCAGAAGCTACAAAAGAGCTCGATATTGTTTTGAGCTTAAGAGAGCACAGTGAGTACTCTGTAGTGGAAATCACGTTGACTCATAGTGTATCTCCTTCCAATAATTGAATAAACAATTCCTCCCTCTGGTAAGCCAAAAAAAATCATTCTTTTTTCATCTTTTACAGTATGTTCTGTTTGGTTCCCGAGAAAATGGGGGAAAATAGAAGGAAAGTGGGTGACCAGCCAATTCAAGCTCGACCCGGATTTTTTTGTGCCGTTTTTCTATGATTTCTTGGTGATTAGACTTGATTGTGTGATGGGTTTTCTTGTTTTTTTGATTTGTGGAGGTGGGTCTTCTCTCTTGCATTTATGATTAGACTTGATTGTGTGATGAGTTTTTCTTGTTTTTTGGGTTAAAGATTTGAGTTATTATTTTCTCGTATTGAGGAGACCCTTACATTTATGATGGTTTTCGCTTGGGATCTTCTGATTATGGGTTTGGTCTTCGGATTAGAGGATGGAGGCGCGATTCCCCATCGAGAATAGCCACCACGATACAAAAATGGTGGTGTACTTCTAGCACGCTCTGGAGCACAAGAACACCTCCGATCTGGCCATGGAGGAAGGAATAAATTAAATAAACTAATTGAGTTATTACAAATTGTTATGGAAGCAATTAAAGTGATTAGTTATCACCGATTACAAACATTAATCACAAATAATTCCAACAATAAGAAATCAATTAATTGCAAACATTACAAAGACAATAGACAGTAATGATATACACACAATCAATCCTAATCAAACCCACTAAATTCATTCCCACTATCACAGATCCATACAACTAACTCAAACAGTGAACATCAGCTTAAATCAAAATCAAAAGCCAGTATAGATCACAACAAAACAAGACAATATAGCCTTGGGATTGAACACATACATACAGTTCGTCGAGATTGGAATAAACCCCCAAGCCGCCACAGCCCACCGAATCGCACTCCTCTCCGGCGGCAGAGATTGTTCCCTCCGCCGCACTCTTCATGATCCTCCCACCTCGGCGAGGCTGCCGGAAAAAACCGCCGGGGGCAAGCCACCGAATGCCTCCTCTTCT
>JAYMTS010000564.1:0-10355 GCA_036898005.1 Geranium phaeum
TTTTACCAACTTGAGTTGGCCTAGTGGTTGGCACTACTCGTTCCTTGGCTTTAGATTAGGAGTTCGAGCCTTAGCACGATATTTAGGTGGGGTGAGTTTAAGGGTAGAAAGGGAAAGTGATGTAATTCAAAAAAAATATGTAAAATGTACAGACCCAAGTGTGATTATTACAAGGAATCAAACAGCAACATGAGTCGCTCAGTGAGAACGTGAGTGGAATTGTTAAACAATGACTGTAAAATTTGTAGGAACACTGTATTTATCAGTGAATGTGGAGATGTGCAGTGTTTGTTTCTAGCTTGTGTATATTCATTTTATTGTGGTAAGAAAAGGAAATAATTGACCAGCATTTACAATAAGGTTTTGTCATGTATACTCACATTTCAATTCAATTCAATGGTTTTTGATATATATCACCTTTATTTTATTTGACCATGTATATCGAATAATGTATGTACAAAATTCACGGATTATAGCTCAGTTTTATGAGCCAGTCCCTCCCTAGCATATAATTCCTGGTACAATATAAATAAATATACAGATAAAACAAACATTGGCAGCTATGGAAGGAACAAATGTTGAATTGAATGAGCAGTTCCATGCGGCTTGCCTAACCGGGATATGACCAACTCAACTGCCAAAGCATACCTTCGGATTTTACAAGCACGCTGCATACTCAAGGTCTCGAGCCTGCTTTCATTCAACGATGGTTGGCGTGGCAACATCAATTTCATTGTCAACCAAAAATATTAGCCTCCTCGGCTCCATACAGCAGTGAATTCCAAGGCCATTAAATGCACAATGCTCTAGGCGAAGAAATTGCAGAGGCATTACTACTCGTGAAAATCCTCGTAAGGTGAAGTCCCACTAGAAGAATCGGATTCAAAAGGTGTAGATTCTGTCGGAGACAGTGGAAGCAATTCTACCTGTTGTGAAGAGGAACCTGAAATCAAAATCAATCAAGTGTCAGTATCGGTTGTCCAAACAAAATAGAAATTTTAGATTCCCATCTATTGGACTGAATTTATTAGGGTAAATGAATCTGGGCTTGTTGAAAGCGTCCCTGAAACATATACTAGGACTCTTCCTACAGATTTTGAAAGGTCCGAGATCCTAGTCAGAAAACTACATCTTCACATTCATCTGTGTTACGGAAGCAAAGATAAACATTAAAAGAAGAAGAAATTAAACAAACCTTTTCTTGATCTGAACTTTTTTGTATGACGCTTTATAAGCTTTTTAGCTTTTGTTATGGTGAGCTGCCTGGCAAAGGGAGAAAACTCCACGTCACTTTCACTCCATTCACCCTGGAAATCGTTTTCTGCTTCACCCCTCATAGTGCGCAGCACAAACGCCTTGGCCTTGCGGCGTTGACTGTTGAAAAGGCCTCGTATTGAAGTAACAAATCCATCACCTGCTCCATCACCGGGACGCTTAGGCCAAGATAATGGGTACTGGTCAGATTTCCCTCCCTGGCCTTCATTGTCACTCAGATTAAGATCAGTATCAGGAACACCACTGCTACTGGGTTCTCTTTGATGACCGCCACGTAATTTGTCTTTGAATTTCTTGCCCTGAAGACGAGAAGAATAAGATATGCTATATTATAAGTTGATACACAGTATAGCTTTTCTGGATAAGATTTGGATTATTTGATGTTTTATTTTAAACATATACGGTACATATAAGATGTCTATCATTATTTTAAAAAGATGATAATGGTGAATTTCTGTTTGGTATGGTATCTGCTATATATATACCAACCAAGTGGATAAAATTTAAGAAATACAATATGAAACAGAAGTTGAATTGCCTTAAAACTAGATACCTGGAATTTGGGGGTCTTACGGTGAAAAGATGATATAGTACATTAGTTACCTGCATTCCTGTAAGAGACTTTAGGACTCCCCAAACAAAATGTTTCTTCACTCGTGAGGCCAATCTCATCCAAGATCCAGTAAACGCTACCCTATGGTAAGTATCTATCAGCAATTTAATATCCGTCATAACCCAGATGGATCCCTCGTATGTAAGCAGTAGCTCAACCTATATACAGGAATAGCACCAAATATTACCCTCAAAATCAAAACAGGAAGCCAAAGTAGGAAAATATGATGTGAAGCAGACCAACCTGACTAATCTTGATGTTGTGAAATTCCATTGCCTTTTGAGGCCTTGGTCTTTTCTCTTCTTGCACTTTCCCTACCTTTTTATCTTCATGAGAAGTTCGACCAGCTTTGATAGCTTTAGGGTCTTTTGATTTATTTTTGGAAGATTCATCCAGATGTGCAATGCCATTGAGTGATGAACCTTTAGGAGAAGAAATACCCGACGAGTGAACCTGTAAGACTAGTTCATTAGCAACAGATTCTGCCACAGTTTCTTCCCACGTTCTATCAAATGAAGAAGTTCGTCTAAGCTCTGGAGTTGAACCCGAAGCAGTTTTTGTTTTCATTTTCTGCAATTTGGAGGCCTGCTCAAAAGTTCAGCAAGATTAGAAACAAGGATACCGGTAATCGTACCTACAAAGAGACTTATGAATAAAGAAACCACTGATCACAAATTAGCAATAAATTGTTCCATTTACTACAAGTTTTGTCCATAATGAATCTATCAAATCAACTGAAAGTCCTTTTTTCATCCTTATCTTAGATATATAGTTAAAAACTTACATGGTTGGAATCTGCAGAAGTGGATGGCTGGTTATTAATAGGCTGCACCATAGAGGTACCACATTTGGATGAACCCTCTGATTCTTTGGATGAACGACTGCTTGACACAGAAGCTTCTTGGATTGTTAAACCTTTCCGTACGCGTTTTGCACCGGCAGTAGTTGAGACCTTCCAAGCTTCCTGTATGATTTGATGAGAACCACTATTTTTCATGGTTTCTAGAATAAGTAAGATTTTTCTCTTTAAATTATTAAAGCTTCACCGACCTGTCGTCGTTGTGAATCTTGCTCTTCATATGGAAAAATGTAATCCCAAATCACTTTGTATGTTGTTTCCATCATATGTATCTTCAGGGGGTAAATTTCTACCTGAGTACAAAAATAACATGTGTAAGCAAACAGTTATTACTTCAAAAATTTCATCCTGAAGAAAACAAAAAATTACATTAACTCCAAAATATGAATTTAAGTGAGTCCGGCTATTGTCAAAACACAAAGTGACTATGAAAAATCATTGTATTATTGAATTTTTTCTGCTAAATACGTGATCAATGATCACAATACTAAAATAACTATATTTTACAGAAAGAGTAACAATGAACCGCGTTTAGTGACTCAGCTGTTATCTTCAAGTATTTATCAGTATATTAATCATTTCAATTCTTAGTTTTTTGTATTCAATTATACATGTATATAGTGTCAGAGAAAAAACTTGAGATCTGTAGTTAGGCCCTTCAACAAAACTAATTATATAACAGAAATCAAATTTATCAAGTTATCCGAACTCCTTACTCTCCTGGGAACATAACTTATTCCTGTATCATGTGTTTGTTGTATACAGTTCTTTACACCTAGATTTCCATTTTATTAATCAGCCATACATCCCCAGTTGATATTTTCTTCATAATTCTTCCTTCACACTGTGATTTATAATGATCTACGTAATATCATATGATACTATGACCATATTATTGGTCAGCCAGAGACGTTTATGTATGCAGCCTGGGTAGGGCTGTTTCTTGGCTTGAAAATACAGGTCAGCAACCTTACCATTTCTGCCTATATTGCTTCTCGTGCTATTCAAGGTTGGGATATTTGTAGTTCTCTTGGCTTTACAAGCCTGGAGACCGATTCGAAAATGATTCAGACCTTTGAAGCTATCGAGACAGAATTTAACTAAGCTCAAATCAAACCGCTGAGATCTCTGGTTTTTTTCTAGCTCTTCCTTTTTGTTCTCGTGTCTCTTTTTTCTTTTTTTTCTTGTTGCTTTTCTAGCTTTGTTGATGTAATTTCTTGTTTCATCAATGAACTTTTCATTTTGCTGATAAAAAAACAGTACAGCTATAAAAGTAATTACCTGGAAAAGTTCAAAAACAGTGTTTCCATTCCTTGGAAGTCCCTGCTTTGCATCTACACGAAGCATGACTTTTCTGCGATCAAAATAATAAACCATAACTTGTCTGTATATTGATAAAGAAATAAATAAAGGCCAACCTTGTTAATTGGTTGTGGCTCGTTTTATATATGTAGCTCCTTTGCTATCTTTATTCGATGTGGGAATTTATACTCTCACCTCATGTACAGGACTAACTTTCGTGGGTCATATGGACCGGAGACCGCTAGAGGAGGCGAAGAACGGGGCATGTGGCAAAATGCCCACAAGCTCAGGCTCTAATACCATGTTAAAAACCGGTCCACCTAATAGCTCAAGCTTATAGATAGTGGCCCTCATGTGTTTATAAGATGGTGACAATATCCACATATTAAGATGTGAGACTTTGACACTCCTCACCTGTTGCTCATGCATTTACATGTAGCTCCTTTTTTCTATTTTTATTCGACGTGAGATTTTATAGATGCAATCAGCTTAAGAAGGAATTAACAGTTGAGTATCAGACCAGGAATATTGTATATCATATCAATTACACCAACAGCCTAAATCTTTTTTATCAGCAAAAGACGATTAAATTAAAGAGAATCCGATTCCCAAGCTGGTAAAAGGAGAAGACCAAAAGTAATACAAATACTTGGAAAAAAGGGAAAATTACAATGAGAGATGGGGAGATTAAGATGAAAGAAATTATAGACGGGAGCAGGTGGCGAAAGGTGAAAAGAGGACAACAGAAATCACAATTCATTTCACAAAACAGTGACAAACTATACCAATATAACTTAACAAACCATTAAATGCAGCAAACAAGCAAGAGAGGTGCATACTTTCCCCATTCAGGAGGAGGATTCCATGCTGATAAAACCATATCGGACTTGGCATTAGGTTGGCAGTTCCTCAGAACAAAATACTTTGTCGTTAACACTGCAACACCAATATCTTTGTAATCCCGATCAAAATCAAAAACCTGCTTGGGGAAGGGTGTACAAAAAAAATTATGTTGTATCAGACACGTTTCAGCAAAACAAAGGCAGGTAAAATAGTAATTGAAACACTGATTTTTTATCAGCAAAGAGACAATATATAAAAGGAGTTTATCCTGTCCTCTTCATGTCTTTTGGTCATTATTTTTATTTTGTGGCTCGTGTACCATTAGCTTGTATCTTGTTTTGCTGAGTTCTGCACTCTCGTACTTGGAGAATGAAGAAGAGGACGGGATAAGTGAACCAGAGTGAAAAAGGCATGAAGCCTGCTTGGATGGCCAGTGACGAAGATTGATTTAGGGAATAAGTGAACACTTTAATTTTGAAGATCACAAGACATATATGTTGACAAAAAACTTCAATATTAATATTTATGTTTAAAACTACAGCGTGCAATTCTGTATAGAAATACATTTTAAGAATTAACAAGAAAATCACCAGTCGGCAGATGTTACAATTTGGAAATTGGCAAAGAAAACGGATAATGAAGAAAAGTAATATTTGTACCATATTCGGACACTCACCATTTCGTTTATCTCGGCTTCAGCAAAAGATTTACCATCTACAAGCATGTTCCAAACTACTTTATTAATTTGCATAGATATACGCATTGCAAATGATGGACTTTTGTTTTCCTTCTCCATCAGCCGTATCTGAGCAGCCTTTTCCAAAGCCATCCGAAATGAAGCATATGCTTCTTTCCTAGATCTTTGTGCATTTACCAGCTCCCTCCTTAATCCTTGCACCTGATAAGTAAGGTTTTGTTGTTTGTAAGAAATTATTTACTGGAAAATTGAAAGATAATATACACATACATAAATACGGAAATATATAAATATATAAATGTACAAACAGTTCAGGTACTTTTAGAAACATGAGATGTAAATTAAATAGTCTATGAAAAATGAGATACAATACAATAGAGGCATGTATAAGGACCTAGCTCCTATCATAAGAATTTTAAAATGGGCTACGCATATCGAGTTACAACTAAGAAGTCAGCCTTAACAGTTAAGGTACTTTTAGGCGGGTATTCACTCTTTTATATGTATCTCTTATTCTTTTTTTCGAAGTCTAAGTTTATACTTCAACGTTGTAAAATATAGTTATTGTAAAACATAACTATGAAGGTTGACCTTTAAGTCGTGGAGTCTGACATTGTATATATGTAGTTCTATTTTAGAACTCTACATGGTATGAGAGGTAGGTTGATTGGACTTGTGTGCATTACTGGCCCTCTTACTATGTGCATCTTGTTATGACCCACATGTAGAAGTACGATAAGTATATATAAAGGGAAGAGTAAAACACAACTATTAAGATTGATCTTTTAGTTGTGGAGTATAACAACCTGTTGGAATCTCAATTACATAAAGTACAGTAAAAAAATTTACACTATGATCCCCCACTATCCGAATTATTGAGAAGCTTTAGCCACATATTCATTCAAAACAGGTAGTAGCATGCTCATGATGACATATGTGCATGATCTACATTATAATGTTTGCAACTGCTATATTCTTTTTTATAACTATATGAATTAAAATTGTCTGAATACTCCACTATTTCAGCCAAAGTTCAGCAAAATAACTAAAACTGGTTAAAAATTTCGGCATCATCAATGGCCGTGATCTAGGGCAAAGCTGTCATAAGAGAATAGAGTGAGGTGTTACGTGGTGAAAATTAAGTTGAATCACATCCTATAATCAGATATAAGAGAACTTGTGCAGGCAAGACAATTTGACTTATGGCAGGCATATCACTGTAGTAGAAGACTGCAGATATATGACACTAAGATGAACTACAATCAATAAAGCATTGTCGGATTATCATATTAGATAACAAGGAATAGAAATACCTTACGGGTGTGTGTTGTAGGAAATAACAGGTTGAAGTCTCCATATTATTAAAGCAGCACGAACTTGTTAGATAAAAATGTTAAGCCCATTAGGGTTATCCCCGTTAGGGTTTATATACATCTCCTTATTTCTGGCGTCGTATGAGAGGTTTAAATCCTCGGGTAAATATCGTGTTCTTGAGTTCTACCCACTCAATAGATTATGTCAAATTGATCCCCATACCAGCAAAACTAATGAGAACTCATGATTAGGTATTTTTATGTGTTAAAAAAATACTTAAAATCGGTGAAACTTATCATTAATAAACCTCATTAGTAAGATAACCCCCAGCAATTACATTTATTGCATTTACGGTCATTAATCAACCACGTTTAGTTTCAAAGTAGGTTGGGTACAAATACAATTGATTTCACATTCAAGTAGGAAGGGGTTATTTTTTATATTAACCCCGGATGTAAATATCAGAGTACTGAACCATCTGATTGATACCCACTCCCAAGTCCCAAGTCAAAGGTTGAGTTAACACCATAGATGAACATTTGTTCTAGTGCTGGTACATGCTTGCTACAGAGCAAAGATTCCCAGCTTTCATGAAAACAAGGTATAATAATGATGCTAAGGCAGATTGTGGCTGAGTGATCTCATTTTTACAGTTTTCCTACTGAAGGAACAAGGGAAAGCGTCACTCCTCATTACTAGTCTAAACAATGTTATGAAAAACATGATATTTATAACAGTAAACAACTACTAAATTAACATTAAAGAAAAGGCATTTTCGTTCGTACCAGTGCAGATCTTCCACCGGTTGCCATCCACAAGTCACCATCCTTTTCTATGTTTGTTTCTCCAGAAAAATCACAACCACGAGATAGTTTCCTGATGTCATCCAGAACTAAATTCTTTTCCCGCTCTTTATGTTCGAGGTTGACTTTTGCAAGTTCTACCTCTTCTACACCATCAGGAACTACCTCATCTGCCTCTTCTTCAACATCGTCATCATCTTCAGCAATAAATGATAGACTACTCTGCCGAGGCCTGAATCAAATAGAATACTCAAATCAATTTCATAATATAGTTTTTAATCAGAAAAAGCAATTAAAATTTATAAAATAAGGTGTGCAAGCTCCCGAAGAGAGAGCCACACACACCCCGCCAAAAAAGGTGGTACAAAGAGGGCCAAAAGGCAAGAAAGTACACAACCAAAGGACCTGTACAGGAACAAAACAGAAGAACAAGAAGCATCGAAGAGCTAGAGGATGCCTGCAGCAGTGACTCAAGAATATGCCAAAAGGCAAGAAAGTACATGACCAAAGGACCCAAACGAGAACAAAACAGAGGAACAAGAAGCATCGAAGAGCCACAGAATGCCTGCCGTAGTGACTGAAGAATATGCTTAAAGTCATTCAAGAGGCATCCAAGTACTTCAACGAGTTACGAGTAGTCAAAAAACGACGTTAAGTTTTAATATTTGATACTGGGCTAAGTACAAGGGTTTGGGTCTCCCAAACTAAGAGGTTAACCTTAGAGTTTGCTTGGCTTTGCATTCATTGGTAGCTTCCTTTTTGTCCCTTTGAACATGGTGGCACTTAACATCTTACATTTCCCTCACTTCAATTATCTTCTTTCTTGGCGATAATATTTTTCTTTTTTTAGTGAGTTCAATATGTGCACAACTGTCAAAACTCTCCTTCTGTATAAGCAGTTTTCTGTGCACGTGTATGTAGAGTTTGCCTGAAGGACACTTTG
This sequence comes from Geranium phaeum, assembly GCA_036898005.1. NCBI lineage: Eukaryota > Viridiplantae > Streptophyta > Magnoliopsida > Geraniales > Geraniaceae > Geranium > Geranium phaeum. The sequence goes on from JAYMTS010000564.1 coordinate 8,650, forward strand.
AAAAGGAACACAAGACAAGAAATTACAAGCAAACCACAGGCATAACCTCTTAACAGGCATAACCCACATTCTGCCTCGATAAATCAACTTCTTACAGTAATATAGGATATACTCATCTAAATGATCAATAGCAACTATCTGAAATATGCTGAAATGAGAAGAATAGAAAGCAGAAAGGCATATTGCTCACCAAAAACTTCACTTTTCAACTGTAATTAAAAGCTAAATATGGATGACTGAATAGAATTTGAAACTAGACTATAATATACACTATTAAGCAATGAACTTTTCCTTTGCTGATCAAAAAAAAGTGTGGGACGGTCCATGAGGCTCCTGCCTTTGTAGGGTTTGGAGAGGGGCATCTCTATCTATTCAATCTCAATAGAACTAAGTTTTGTATTCTCCTAACCTTACACAAACCAAAATGAACTTTGACAAAAAATATATATACTAATTTCAAGCTTATTTAGCATGAATAGCACTTCGTGGGCATATGAACTATCATAACCACAGGTATTAATATGCAAAAGCAAAATGAATGCAGACCAGCACGTAACTTAATCACACCACAGAGAGAAAGCGAGCTTACTTGGGAAGCCGCCCGAAGAGAAGATTCTTCAACACATCCACCATGACATGATACTGGCGAGATGTCATTGCTGCAGTTATAGCATGAGAATTGAAAGTGAGTTCTTTTAAGGGCTTCATCTGCAGCAACATGAAGCAAAATGGTTAAATTAAACTACCAGACACATGCTAAACATGAAGCTGAGAGCAAAGGTTCGAGAATAATAGTAATAGTAGTTGTATCTGAGATCTGAATGAACTAACTCAAGAAAAATGAAGAGATATTCGAGAAAAATCTGTTTACCTTCAAATCTGGAGTCCCACCTTTGTGTCTTGTGTACCGAAAGTACATATCACAAGGTGTAAACACTCTTTCCAACAGGGCGCCAGTACGCTTTACTTTGGGGGAGCGCCTATGAATTTTTGGAAGCCACTGCAGTCCAGCCCCTGGATCAACATCAGTAGGTGCAACATGAGCTTGCACATGTTCCAGCATCACAGAGAACTCCATGCGTTTCCATGTCATTTCAGGTTGAATTTCACGAATCCGTACATTCTCGGAACCAAGTGCTTGTTCGATCATCTCATGGCCAACCTGAACAATTGAATGGAACGAACGAGCTAAAACCCGGCCGCTGACCGCAGCGAGCAGAAATCTACCCTGGTAGGAAACCAGCCTAGCATGAGTACCTTTTGGTGGCAGCTAATAGTAGCCAGATAAAAAGGCATAGACATAAAATCATTTACACTCACAAACTTCCCCACAATTTCTTTTGTGATGTTACTTTCAGCATCACTCGGATCACATTTGTAATTGAGAAACTAATAGAGAGATGAATATCAAAGTCAATGTTAGCAAAAGTGTGTCTGGTTTGAAATATTCAGTACAATAGTCAAATGTTGGGGTTTTAAATATGCCTACAATGTCGAAGGCATTAATACATCCAATGAAAAATAAAGCTACTACCAAATGCATTACCAAGTTTGAATAATCCTTATGAATAGAAAACAAAATTTACAGCGTAATATCTGTTACAAGCTAATATTATTTTGGGTATCACATAGCAGTAGTCAGAATGCACCTTTCTGGGTAGTTTCATTCAGTTTTTTGCATTTCTTGCACTTCTCTATTTTGTACT
>JAYMTS010000565.1:0-10354 GCA_036898005.1 Geranium phaeum
GTGTCTCATCCCCTATATATATACATATGTATATATATATATATATATATAGGGATGCACTCTAGTAAAAATGGGTATTTAGAGAAGAATATAAGAACACATACTAACCATTGGATGGTTTAGAATCAATGGTCCAGATTAATATTAATTGACTAATGAAATTACATAATGAAACTAGATTAATGGGTAAAGTAGTAAATTAGCATGTTTCATTATACAAACCCTAGCGCCATTAGTTTTGTTTACTCTAATAACGAAAATACAGAAGTCAGGATTGATCAAAGCTGCTTCGTAGTCAACGACGAAAATTTTCAAGACGCGATGCCGGATTTCGGATGTTCATTGGTTCAAGGTAAAATCTTACGACTACATGGTTGTTCCATGATGCGGAATTGCAGATTACATACACTACTTTATTTTGGCTTCAACGGTTCAATTCAATGAAACGTGACATGCATCTCAGGAGACGTTATGGAGGTTCAAGTCGATGAAATTGGAGGAGATAATACTATAAGATCGAAGAGACCTGCAAGTTCGTCAGTTGGTTAGTCAGCATACATGTTTCAATATTTTTTCTTATACTATGCATGATCTGAACATGAACACAGTATTTCATTATAACTAATCCTAAACACATGTTAATGATACAGAAAACTTGGATGAATATCAACGAGACGACAATGGATCATATGACAATGCAAACGACAATATACTAGATGGTAATAAAATTGATTCATATCATCTGTTTCACGATCAATATTATATTTCATCATAAACAGCAATTCTACTGACGAAAAATCGCTTTCTTTATCAGACAACCCAACAGCGATCCCATACCACGACCCAAACAAAGGTAACATAGCAGACGGCTTTTAGGCAGCACTATATCTTCTTTTTTCGTTATTGCACTGCTTGAATTCATCGTGAAAATCGATCACATGGGAATATGCGATGCCGTGTAGGATACCTGCCAGGGGAACTAGTCTGGGATGATGAAGAATTAGATGAAGCAGGTACGGTCGTTGTCATGAAACAATCCAGCTACAATACAATATGAATATACATATATGGATACATGTTTCATGAACAATGTAATGTTGCAGATGAGTGTGAAAGAGGAAAAGACGTACCAGTGTGGCACATGGATGTCTGTGGGATGTATAAGCCACCAACATTGGCGGAGCTAACGCCTATTGTAGGGATGTGTTTCCCAAGTCTTGTCGCAGGGATAACGTTCTACAGGGAATATGCAGCTGCATGCGGGTTTGTATCGCGACTGGGAACGCAAAGAAAATCAAAGAAAGGTATAGAACTAAAGTATGTACTATGCGCAAAGCAGGGGGAGCGTTATGTGAAACGTACAGAAGCTGCCGGTAGTGAGGATAGCGCAGTAAAACGGAGATGCGTTACAACACGGACAGGATGTCTAGCCATGATTTCATTCAAACTACAGAACAGTGGAAGATATACAGTTTCAAAGTTCGTGGAACTGCACAATCACCCATTCTTCAGTATAGCTGACTACCAAAATCTCCGTTCCAGTAGAAATCTAAGTCGAGTACACAAGGAATTCATTATAAACTGCCAAAAAGCTTGTCTGGGACCGACAATGGCACACAAGGTATGCAGCAGTTTCGTAGGAGGTGCAGAGTACGTAGGGGCAACGATCACAGACTTCCGAAATTTTGTTAGGGACCTCAAAGTTTTTATAGGAGGCAGCGATGTGCAGATGGTTCTAGACGAGTTCGAGCGTGAGAAGAATTGTGATGAAGGGTTCTATTACGAGTATGAGCATGATGAGTGCGACCGTCTAACCCGTTTGTTTTGGGCTGATAGCAAATCAATACAAAACTACCACAAATATGGTGATTGCGTGTCGTATGACTCAACATACGGGACAAACAGGTATATATTGCATTAGGTGATAATCAAACAAAATTAAAATGTTGTAGAAGCAAATTTATATTCAACAAATATTTTAACGTTTGACAAATAACTGGCAGATACTCGATGGTGTTCAGTCCGTTCACTGGAGTGGATAACCATGAGATGTGCGTAACATTCGGTGCTGCATTAATATCAAAAGAGGATATCGGGTCTTTCGTTTGGGTGTTTGAATGTTTCCTACGAGCCATGAACATGAAACAACCAAAATGCATAATAACAGATCAAGACGGAGCGATGAAGAACGCAATCAGCCAAGTAATGCCAGCCACGAAACACAGGTTATGCATGTGGCATATCATGAAAAAACTAGGGGAAAAGGTATTACGGATAAAAACATTATTTCATATCCACTAAACTGTTTTCCCAATTGTATACACTCTCACCAGTTATGAAAATGAAATTAACTACAAATTTTGGTGCTGCGTGAAATCCAGGTAGGAGCGAGCATTTTCCAAGACCCAAATTTCATCAAACGATTCAATGCAATTGTGTGGTCGGGGGACATAACAACAACTTATTTCGAAGAGAAATGGTGTGAAATAATGGAAGACTTTTCATTAGGAAACCACGCCTTCCTATGCGCAATGTACGAGATTAGAGCTATGTGGATACCAGCCTACTTCAAGGATGCGCCGATGGGGATGATGTTGAGAACAACATCACGATCTGAAAGTGAAAACAGTACGTTTGGTATTTCAACTGAGAAAATATTGACTCTGGTTCAATTCATGTGGCGTTTCAGCTCCGTGGTAAAAAATCAAAGAAGCAAACATCAAAAGCTGATGACACAATACACTGCTGGTGCAACACCGGCAAACAAACCTTTCAACACACTTGACGCACGTGTGTGGTTCATTTTCACACGGCCAGTATACTACAGAGTAAAGGACGCTATCATGGATGGAGTACTACATTGCCGTGTAGTTGGGCTTACTAAAGGAGATGTCGTGAAGACATATGAAATTGCAGATTACATGAACAGAACGGTCACTGTAGAGATCGACATGTCATCCACTCACTGTAAGTGCGAATGTTTAAGATTCGAGGGTTTTGGACTGATATGCATGCACATTTTCTGTGTCTTCCATAACGAAAAAATTCGTGAAATACCAAAGAGTCTCATCAACGAGCGCTGGTGCAGAGAGACTGTCGAGCCAGTTATTGGAGGTTATACAGGAATAAATATTGCAGGTGTCATGAATGATACAGCGGAGATGCTACACATAAAGATTTGGAATGCGCTCAACAAAATATTGTCGCACCCAGACACTACAAAAGATGAAAAATTAATTCTGCTGGAATCGATGACACACCATCGAGTCGTCCAAGGAAGTCAGCCTACGCCTCTGATTACAGACGGAGGATCAAACATGGAAGCAATAACTGGAATTGTTAGACCACCAGCTGTAACTGTGCAAATACCGAACGTATGCAAAAACAAAGGAACAGCAAGACGTCTAGTCGGTGAACGAGAAAAAGGTACAGCAAAAAAAGGCAGTAAAAAAATAAGAAAATGTAGTTACTGCAAACAGGACGGGGCTCACGATGCGAGAACATGCGAGGTGAAGAAACGGGATGAAGCAATATTACAATCACATTCTGCAGGAGTTCCAGCAACTCAAGGATCTTGATTTCAGTTTTAGTGAAATGCTTTAAAATTTCTTTCTCTTTTTTGAATTTCATGTTGAACTATGCAATTTTGGTTTCAGAATTATGTTTCAGTGAAACATTTCATGCTCCAGATATATGAATAAGCTATATTACAACACTCTAAACTATTCGTGAACTTTGGATTAATTGTGCAGCCCCTTCATAATGTTGTTTCATGTTCAATGTGTATGAAGCTGTATTGTTTCATGGATATAAGAAACAGTCGTACGATTTTGGCAGGGATGTTTCATCATGAATTAATGAAACTTATGGGTTTGTACCAACGTCCTGCTCAGCGGTTTCAAATCTGTTTCATGGGTCAATGTATATGAATACTATGAAATTAATTTCTAAAAAAGCCCATCTACAGTAATCACCAACAACAAGTGTATTTATTGATTGTTCAACAAAGCATTAGGCCCAATTTCATGATGAAACACTTCAATCCATTAATAAACTGCACTAAGAAGCCCAAGTAATCGATTAATCACAACTCCCCAACTCTCATACCAACATCCCATATCTTTCTTGGTTGTCGATCCAACTGAACATATCTGTTTCATGATGAAACACGTCAAATATCACACCTCCCAAAGTCTAACTGAGTATTGGACCGGAAAATGTCATTAATATAGAGTGAGGAACTCAAACGGTTGACACCACAACACCAAATACTCTCCAACCCCCCTATATAATAGGCTGTTCATAACCCTAACATTCATACCACAAACCTCCAATCTTAGGAAACTAATGGCTTCCTCCTCCAACTCAACAAATATCCAACCCACCAAGACAACCATGGCCGAACCCTCTCCAACACATGGAGAGGAAAAAACTGAAGATAAACTGGCCACTGTCGGCCAAAAACGGCCTGGTTCACCACTGAAACAGGGGGAGCCGATGAAACATGCAAAGGTCTCATTCGATGACGAGGGTCCAGTTCAGTCCTTGAGCGATTTCAGTACAGAGAAATCCAAATCTGACTACTCTGATGACTCCAACGCAGAGTACAACAGCCCAAAGTCCCGCTACAACGACGAGGAGTCTGAAGGGGAAGATGATGACGCAGAAGCAGAGGGTGTGGACGAAGATGATGAGGATGAAAGCGACTCTGATGACGGTTGGGATGGAGGCTCCGAGAATGATTGGGGTGGCTTTTAGATTCTGCATGTTAATTTCGTTTTTTGTTTGCATGTCGATACTCGGTCTAATACCGAAGACCGACACTTTGGTATGTGTTTAAACTTTTGGAATCAAGTACTTTAATCTTTGGTCGTACTCATTCTTCAACTTTTTATTTTAGTGCACTTCAATTTTCATTTTGGTTAGATGGATTTGGTTAAAATACTGCTGAAAAAGCAAACACTATGTTGGACACATTTTTTTTTGAAAAACAAAAGATATAGGTTTTATTCAAATCTTGTCCGTGTGCGTGTGTTTCATGGTGAAAGTTTACGAGGAACATGAAATTGACTCCGGATATTTATGGAAATGGCTTGAAGATATAAAGGTTTCAATATGAAACAAAACTAATAATGAGCCTAGGCATTATCACCAATACTTAGCAAAACGTAGAGATAGCATGATTAATAATAGGTGGTAATAAACTGAAATTAGGCAACAGAAGACACAATAACCAAATCATAACAAATAAAAAAGGATAAAATGGAACATTATTAATCATTCAAACAAAACAAATGAAATTCATAGTCTGATGAAATCCAAATCAAAATTATATAAAAATACCTAATCCCAAAAGATGTAGTAAACCAAAATGGAACAACTAGCAAACAAAACATAGCGGTTGTCTACCAACGATGATCGGACTTGACATTGAAATTTTTTCCCTGCCGCTTGTAGTATCGAACCGCCCTAGCATTAAGCTCACCCCAATAGATATTTTTTCGCCAAGACAACAGCTTGAACAGAAACCTAACCCGTAACTTATACATCTGTGCAACCTACAATGTTCCAAAAACATATGAATTAGATGATATATAAACGGTCTGCAAGTCCACGAGGAAACGAATTCAGTAATTTCATATCAGTGTAAAGAAATATAAGATATCTAGCTATAACATACTAACATTATACTAACGTTTCATAAAAGTGTATGCCGACATGATAACAACACTAACTAGTAAACAAAAGAAATAGGTGTAACAAAAACATAAACAGTACAGGGCTACGTTGAATACGGACAGTAAAAATTGAAAATAGATTTAGACATTCCGTTCACGATAAAAGAGAGAGTTCATATGAGGAAGCGGGTAATTCTTCTACAAATTATCCTACTGTATGTTTCATCATGAAACAGGTAATTCATGCTGAATACGGAGGACTTTTCATTATGAAACTACGGGTCAAAATTCGCAATGTACGAGATTAAACACACGATTAATCCTTAGGATAACGATGAAACAGTTAATTCATGCTGAAAATGGTTTTAAGCGGATACCATCATGAAACATGTAACTCGTGATGAACATGATTTCGAGCAGATCATCATATATAATCTGTTAGTGGGAATCAACTTACCGATGCCCTCTTCAGGTCTGCCTTCCAGGTCCCATGCCCCATGTAATTCTCAGCGTGCCACATGGCAAATATGCCGCAGTCCTTATCATTTTCTGATGAAGCCCATGGAAGCTCCAGACGATATATATCGGATGACTTCAACGCCCCAGCGAGCTGACTATCTTCCTCATTGATTAAGGAGCAAACACAAAGTCTCTGAAAACATAGAAAACAAACACACTCATTAAAACGTATTCAAAAAATATTGTAAGACTGACTTGAAACATTATCAACATAAGGAAATTTATGGAATGAAAAATAAAGAAAAAAACTCACGATCCAGTGAGGTAGTCTCCCGTAACGGATCTCATCTGTTATCTTGGAGAGCAAGTTATATATTATCTCAATAGTATGATGTCTTGTGTCAAAACAAACAACAAAAAAGTGCTCGTCTTTGAACACAGAAACAAAAATCTACATGAAGAAGAATCAAAGAAGGTTCAATGAAAATCGACAAGATTCTGATAAAATAAAATAAAAATTCTTACCAGGTCCTTCATTGCCTCTCAACCTATGAAATGGTAATTCCAACCTCTCAACCTCAAACTTAATGTGGTCCTTCATTGCCCTACCAACAAATTTCGTAAAACCACCGGCAGCAATAATTTGGTTCTGCATCAAATGATAAAAAAAATACAACTTAAGATGAGAAAAAATTAACGATTACAAATACCAATCAAAGATGTCCATACCGGTCCATATGTGCTGATGAAACACCTGGAAGGTGACTGTGCACTCTTGTAAGTTTCCATATCAGTAAGAAACCTGCCCCAAGTATCAACCACACTACAATCCACCAGTGCTTTGGGTTTTAGAGTCCGGACATCTGTGAGATACAAAGGTGTGTTCGCTACAACGTCCTTGAAAACAATGGAGCTGCATGATAGCGTAATTATTATAACTCATGACATTTAACTAACATGCAACACTACTAAACAAATTATGACTTACTTATCAGAATATGCATTGGTAGCCATAAACCACTTCAAGAACTTGATCTCATGCGACTTCAAGTCTGACATGAAATCAGTTCTCCTCTCAGCAAATGGTGAGAGTAAAACCGCAGACAACTTCTTCTTCCTGCCTGGTCTACCCTCATCGACGTCAGCATCGTCGTCACCAACATCCCCATTATCAGAGCAAGACTTAGGGGAATCAACACCATAATCAATATTAATTGGTCCGTTAACAAATTTACCACATGGAACAATTGCAGATATGGGTGTTTCATGAATTTCTAGTGATTCAGTGGTAGGAAAAGAGTGTGTTGCGTTCAAAAGTACATTACAATCAACAGATAAGGGTGCTTCATGAATTTCTATTGATTCAGTGGTAGGACCAGAGTGTGTTGCGTTCGAAAGTACATTACCATCAACAGAAAAATCGGCAACCTTATTTTTGTTCCTCAACTTCTCAGTTAAAGCATCACATGCTGCAAGAAAACAAGGATCTGCCCAAAACGGATCATCTACATCAGCAATCTGTTTTGCAGCTTCGACCTCAGCCTTAGACCGTCGTTCGAGGATCTGTGCTCCACCAACCACAATTTCAGCGTGTGCTAACAACTCACCGAGTTCGCTGAATTTGTTGCAAATATCAACCTTCAATCTAGCAATCTTACCCATAGCAACCTGTTAATACAAACATGTCAACTTAAAATACAAAACTATTGTCAAAATGGAAGTGCATTAAATAAATGGAAAAGATAGTTAGCTGAATACCTTAGCAGGAGACTCCTCGTTACATGTTTCTACATTGTCAGTGAAGCTACTGGTTGGAATAATAGGTTTGGATACTCTGTCTTCAATCATGTGCCCTTTCCCATAAGCCCTATCCTTCTCCTCTCTGTTAATACGGTCCTTAACATTTTCGTCGTTCCAACCAATGAAAGTGGGGTATACACGTGCAACTAAATTGCCCTCAAATTCAACACGGTCGAGATAAAAAAGCTGCAACACAGGGTCGTTGGACTAAGGAAAGTTAACAAAATCATATTCGAAATAACTATGAAATACATAACACTAATTGAAACGTACCATCATGAATGTCAATGGCCCGTAGAATCGCCTCTTGTTCTGGTTTCGTTGTGACAACCAGTGCCTTTTTGAGTTCACAAGGCTTTGAACTATTGGAGCACACCAGTTGAATTCATTGACACATGAAATTTCCTCAAAAGCTCCAAAGAATTTCTGATTAGCAAATCTGCTGGTTCCGTACTCGATCATTATGGTTGAGAATAAAACTAGAAAATTCTGTTGGAACAATAAACCCCCTTCTGTCTGTTGAGACATCTTCTGAACAATTTCGGATACTAGTATACGACTGTTCGTTGTTTTAAACTGTTGACGCCATTTAGACAAAGCTTCAGACGAATCACGATGCATTACAGAATCCACGCTCCTACATCCACGAGGAACGCCAATAGTAGCTTCAACATCATCCTCAGTTATGCGAAGACGTCGGCCACCATCGAGCAATAATGACATACATGTAGTGTCAAAGTGATCCACAAGCCAATAACCAAGAGTTGAAGGTACGCGACTTACAGCGAAGTGCACAAAATAACCAAACCCCATAGCATGAATGTCCTTCATCTGGGCTTCCTTAAAATCCTTGACAGCAAGGTAGAGTGCCATAGGTGATGACCTGGTATCCAACCTCGGCATTCTGTTCTGGACCTGACGCTGTCTTGTTGTGCACGGATCTCTCCCAACAGTACGAGGGTTCTTAGCCAAATCACTCTGTTGCAAGCCTGCAAGTGGCCTCTGCCTTGCAGAACGGCGTTGCTTCTGAACAGACGACTCACCAACCAGCGGAGATGCGTTAACAACAACGCTAGAAACCTTTGACTTTTTACGGGGTGTTACGTTCCTCGTGAGCCGCTGCATCAATGTCCGGAGAGGGACAAAGTCATCACTGTCTGACTGGTACAGATTAGATACAACCTTACCAGACCCTTCAGAATCTAACAAGCATAAAATACGAATAAGCCGTCAAAAACATATCATAGATAAATCATAACAAGTTCAGTTGGTGACACATTAACGCAATTATAATAAAATGATGAAAATGGAAAATAAATAGATCGAATGTGATTAAAATATTCTTCATGAAACAGTTTCATGGGTATCATGGAAAAATAGATGAATGAAACATGTTCCATGACAGTTAAAATACACTTATGCAAATGGGCAAATAAACAATCTACTGTGATTAAAATATTCTACATGAAACAGTTTCATGTGTATCATGGAAAATGGAACATATTCCATGACAGTATATTGATGGATATCATGGAAAAATACATGAATGAAACATAATCCATGACAGTATATTGATTTCCATTAAACAATACTGCAATTACTAATAAATCAATTACAACACATGCCAAACGTGATAAGATCGTAAAGTCACCAAACACGACGTACAATCAACTACAAACACATGAATTTAGAAAGTATTTCAACATGAAACAGGTTTCATGGACTTGAAAAATTGACCAATTCCAATGATAAAAATATACAATAGCACGAAGCATGAACCAAAAAATTCCCCATAGATTAATTAAATCACACAGAAACAACTACACAAGCTTGTTAACAAGCTTCTGTCTATGAAAATGAAAAATCAATACCTTTATTCTTCTTATTGGAAAAGCTTGTTATCCTCTGCGATTTCCGCTTCTCGCCTGAACTCTTACCACCACTAGACGACATGATACTTGACTCTATAAACGAAAAACAGAATTCAAGTTGGATTGTGAAAATGACTCAGGAAACGAACCATTATATAACACATCAGGCAATCAATTGCGTGATTTTCACGATGAAAGAATCGTGTGAGATATAAGATAAACGAGGAAAGAATCAAGATAATAATCGAAACAAAATCGAAAATTCAAACATAGGCGGGATTAGGGTTTGATGAAAAATTTCAGCGAGGCAACAATTGAAGATCCTCAACTGATGAATAAAGAGACATCAATCGGCGATAATACATAAAGGCCCCTCATTACTTGATGAAAAGGACGGTAACAGACCTCGTTTTTCAATTAATTACAAAATTGCCACCGCGTCGCAGCCCAAATAATATGTAGATCTAAACCGTACGATTCCTAATCCAACAGTCAATATTTGTTCTCATATTCTTCTCTAAGATACCCATTTTCACCTGAATACAT
>JAYMTS010000566.1:0-10354 GCA_036898005.1 Geranium phaeum
ATACCGATTTGATCTCCTGTAGGAGAGTTTGAACCCTGTTGCTTACAGAAGAGCGAGTACCTGTAACTCCAGTGGAGCTCACCTATAAAATATAGGGAAAAAAGAGTTAAAGTGTGATCCGTAGTGCTAGCTTTCAATCAAATAAGAGCCGTCAATAACGTATTTGGACACTCATTTTGGACAAATAGTTTACACTAAAGATCCACTATCAAATATCAATTATGAGAAACATCTTACGAGATACACGAATCCTTCTGCTGCTTCAACAATGGACTTCATTCGCTCTTTTGGTGTAGTTGGTGTCGTCAACAGTACCTGAACCAAAAAGTCAGCAAAAGAAAGCAATGTATAATAACTTCAATGAATTTTTATGAATCCTTAAATTATTCCCACATCCAAACAGAGAAAAAATCACGACAATCTGACATGACGTTACCAGTTCAATGTTACACTTAAGGGCTTCCTCTCTTAAAGCTTCGGTCTCCTCTAAAGGAACATCCGGAACCACAAGTCCTGTGTGCGGATACAGTGCAGATTAATCATATTTGATGCTATCAATGTTAGTATAATGTATTCGAGAAATGAGAAAATATATTACCGTGCACGCCAGAGTACTTTACGTTTGACATGAAGTTCGCAATCCCGCGCTTAAGAATTGGGTTGTAATATGTAAATAAAGCAACGGGACAGGATAATTGTGGAGTCACCTGTTTAATTAACAACCAGAGAAAATTAGTTGACTAGAACCGAGTCATCAAATTCAATCCACCTCACTTCATGAAAAAATTCTAAAAGAGATTAACTGGATTTGTATTTCTATATGTCAAAATATAAATTAAACCATATAAAAATATTTTAATTTCTGAAACATCATATCCTTCAAAATACCAATAAATAACATTAATATCTTCAAATGTGCCTACTCCACCTCTTCCTCCATAGTACTTGTTTTAGGTATATTTTGAAATCAGTGTTCTCACAATCCCCGATTAGTCCTCCACAATTTCTTATTAATCCTTCAATCTGTTTTGTCTTCCGATTAGTCCCTAAAAGGTCTTCTCCGTCTGACTAGCGCCTAGCAATTTTTAGAATAATGTTTAAATTGAAATTTCAAAAGGATTTAAATAAAACAACCCAATTGTTTAAAATTGGGTTGGTAAATTTTTAGGACACTACGAAAATACAGATTTTAATGATATTTAGTCCACGGTAAGAGAGAGAGAGAGAGAGAGAGAGAGAGTTTATGTGCATCTCCTCTGAGTAGGTCTAGCAATAATGCATCATGCATGGAGGTGAAGAACAAGCAATCTACTCTATATTTTCCGGTTATTATTGTGTCGCGTTACAAAATAGAAAATGGCATATCGCGTTAGAGTAAATACCGTCCTCAACATCGAAAGAACCGAGTCCAAATTGGTCCCTTTTGCCAACGAACGTGTTGCTGCAGCCTGAAAAAAAACAGGTAACCAGAAATTGAATCGATATGAATGGTACGTTAATACACAGATGATCCCTATATCAAACCTGAATAACCGGACCATCGGCCAATGGATCGGAGTATGGTACACCCACTTCGATAATGTCTGCTCCGCACGAATCAAGCACCTTCAATGCTTCAGATGTTGTGTGAAGGTTGGGATCGCCCGCGGTGATGTACGGGATAAGGGCCGGCTTCAAAAGGAAGAATATAATTAGAACTTAACAATATCGGAAAAAAATCAGATTTGAAATCAGACAAACATGGTTAATGCATATTGTGTTGCTATAGGCGACATAAAAGATATTGATGAAAAATAAGATCAGTACTAAAATTAAAGACTCTTTACTACATAATCAATTTAAAATTAAAGACTCTTCACTACATAATCGATTTGAAACTAAAGACTCTTAACTACATAATCAATTGCTACAACAACAATGTTGGATCCAATTAACTTTAAAAACAAAATGATTTGCTGTTTCAAGCAGCACAAATTCTCCAATCTTTCTCCCATTTTCGTCCACAATTTTTTGATCCAAACAGAATCAATCAAATCCAGTTCATTTCCTCCCAAACCAAAATACCCAATTCCTATCCCTATGATATGTCACCAAATATGAATCCACAACAGCGATCAAACACAGCCAAGAAACAAATTTAAGAACAAAATTGAAAATTTCCAGTACTGATTTCAATTGCATGCGTATAACACCAGAAATTAGAGACATGAAATATGAAGAAAAAAATCTTGAATCTGTCACCCATTTTTTCTTCCACATTCCTTCAATCCAAACAGAACCCATCAAAATCAAAGTACCCAATTCACATCCCCACTAGATATAACCAATTATGAATCCATAACAGCAATCAAACACAGCCCAAAAACCAAATTGACAACAAAATTGAAAATTCCCAATACCAATTCAAATTGCATGCAAATAAAACAAGTAATTATACACATAACATAAACAATAACAAATTCAAAACAGAGCTCACTTTGCCCAATTTCTTCAATCTGGTGAATGTCTCAGCAAGCCCAACGACTTGAGTGGTGCTGAGAGCAGCCATTGGAGTGAACCTTCTGAAGGAAACTGTTGATTTGAGGTTTGGAACTCTAAGATTGTGATGGGTCTCTGGTTTTTTCACTTGCATGAAGCTCAAGGTTGATTTCAAAGACATGGCCATTGTGAACTTGATTGATTCTTCTATGTGACTCTCTCTCACTCTTCCCTTGATTCTTCTATGTGACTGTTTCTGATCACTCTTCCCTTTGGACTCAATTTATATAGGGTTTTGAAATGAAATTGAAAATAAATAAATTCATATATAGAATAAACAAAATAATCAAGGACGAGGATGATAACACGTAACAAAATCTCTACAAAATGATAAAATTCAATACATTAGCTTATAAACAATTATTAATTGAGATTACATGTGATTCTCTTCGATATGAATGATGAATTTTATGCAGGTCGTCTCGTCCATAAGGTGAGTAATGTGAGTAATGCAATTGCTTTAGGCTCACCGAAAAAATAGGATTCACGATAAAAAAAAATCAAATTAAAATATTTTAAGTCCATTTTAAAAATTAATATTTTAAATAATACTCTGTTAACCATTTAGACGACACTAATTTTATGTAAGGTTCTGACATTGGTGTGTTAATCTAACATGATTTTCTGTTATTTTCATGGTATGGTTCTAATTTATGTACTTCCAATTTAAAGGTTAGATTTTATGTGTATTTGTTTATGCAGTGAAGAACTGCAAATTTCATGTCCCTTTATTTTATTTTATTTTATTTTATTTTTTAATAGGGAAGAGATGTGAAGTGCATGAATACTAGGAAAACTAGCCAATGGATCGACATATTTTTCCCATGATTTATTGGCCATAGTAACTGCAATTTTGTTTTTATTTCTTTTTAAACCTCTTTCCTATTAAAATAGACATGAGTTGGTGAGAAGTTGGTGTAGCCTTGTACGGCATAAAATAAATAGATGCTATATTGACTGTTAATTGGTAACTGCAATTTTTTTATATATCACGTACAAATACATAATTTAGCTACAAATCTACGAGTAAATGTCAGTCTGAAGACCAAAAAATAGACGCATCAAATTAGCAGTTTATTACAAGGGCACCCACCGTAAATATTATGAAGTTGAAGACCAAATCCAAAATTAATTGACAACTATTGGGAGCAATTTTATACTTCAGCAATGAAATTCGAACCGAACCTTCGTGTGTTATCTTGTGTGATTCGCAGCAGAAATATTGATTTCTTTTTTTAGAGAAACTATAAACCCTACACGTCAATTTCTCCTACACCTGCCGATCATCATCATTCATCTCTCCCCAATACTACAATGTCATTGTTTAAGTCTTTAACTTTAGCGGTCAATTTATTCGAATGACTCAAACTAAACGAAAATTGGTAAGGAGCTCGAACTTACCTACTACTACAAAATAAGGTTTGAATACTCTGAGTCTTGATTTTTTATTTTATTGATTTGCATGCGTGTTTCCTATTGATACTTTTCATTGATTTTATAGCAAACCCGAGTTAAGGAGTTTGATGATCATGTAGTATCCCCCTTACGAAATTAGGGCTTATGTTTGGTCATACAAGCAATGAATGTTTGATGCATATTTGATGATGTGCAAATTCCACGATTCCATTTGCACACAATTCAATTTCATACTTAAGTCGATTAAAATGCGTACGTAATTCTATTTTGCACATAATCACAAACTCTATGATTTCATTTTGACATTTTATTGACGTCATTCCACGTTTTAATATGTACTTATTCTCTTGATACCATGTTCTCATATGTACTTATTATGATATGTACTCAAAGTTATGATACTATTGTTATAATTAATGTTTCCATCGTTATAATCCACTGTTACATCATTGTTATGTTATCATTGTTATATTTCAGCAGCGTTACAATGTACAGTTTGAATTTGTAGTATTATCCCTAATTTTTGGTAAGAATTTTCTGAATATTTATTTCAAATTCAAATTCGATTTATTTAATTATATACCATTCACTATCGCAATGACCATCATACATACCATTTTAGTTGATTTTTAATTAATAAAATCATAAAAGAATTTGGACCATTAATTGATGTAATTTATTAATCAACCATTTGTACACGAGTGAGTCCATCCCAACAATTGATCCCAATCAAGTGGGCTCTGAATCAGTTAGAGGCAGAGCCATTGACGCTGTTTACAGAGGTCGGCGAGCGAAACCGAAACTCGAATCACCATTTCTTCGACTCTCCGATATGTTGGGATTGGGCCTATCGTACGGAAAGGTTTTGATTCTTCTCGGAGTAACCGCCGCTGTAGTTGGTAAATAATCTTCGTCTCTCTATCTCTCTGATTCGTATCTGTAATTAGGGTTTGATTTAGTTCTGCTTGATCGACAGGGCCGAGGGAGATTATGATAATATCCAGAACATTGGGGAGGATCACTGGCCGAGCCGTAGGCTATGTTCAATTGGCTCGTGGACAATTCGAGTCCGTGATGCAGCAATCTCAAGCTCAACAGGTATTATATGGAATTGATATGACAATTTATGTTGATTTTGATTCTAGAATAGTGTTGTTTCTGTGTTGTGGAGTGTCATTTGTTGAATTTGTAAAGTATTTGAGTGAATGAGGTTGTGTGTGATTTTAGCAAGTTTAGTTCTATTAGTAGAGGTAGGCTGAATTAAACTAATTGGTCGGTGTATTTACGTGATTTTGATTCTAAACTAGTGTTGTTTCTGTTGTTTGGTGTGTCATTGTGTGGAATTTGTAAGTATATGTGTGAATGAGGTTTAATGGTTTTAGCAAGATTAGTTCTATTGGTAGAGTTATGCTGAATTAAATTCGGGGGAAATAAGGAATGCAAGTTAACACATCCCTTGACATTCGTGAAACAATGCTGCTAGAAGATCCCGTTGAGTTAGTGGATCCCAATTTTGTTCGGGAAATGACGAAGTGGTTGTTGCTAATTGCTGTAGCTGTTAATACTTCAGCATATTATACTTATTTTGGACTTGTTGGTCATCCGTGTTGCTCCTTTGGGTTATTAAGAAAGCACGGAAGTTAATTAGATTGTACTTTGTATTCTGGTCGTAGGTGATTTGACTCCCTTAAAGACACGAGGGTTAACCCCACCTTGATCTGTTGTTAATTTGTGTTCTTCATTTGATTGTGAAACGACATCTGGAGAATTATATTGTATGGGAATCGAAATTCTTACTCTTCGTATTTTTGGTACCGGAGAGATGAGGATTCATTTTGGAGGATTAGATGGTTCTATTGATCTGTGATTACGAATGATCAATATTCTGCTAAGATAAAGCTACTTTGTTAGGTGCACAAAGAACTCCAAGACACGCTGGCACAACTTGAAGCCATTCGTCATGAAGTTCGGAGCATCTCTATGTTGAATCCTGGTCCCATGACTCGCAGTCTAATTAACAACACTGGCCAAATCCCGAATATTAATGGTACAACCTCAGTTCACATTTCTAAGGCTTCAAGCTGGATGGAATTTCAATGTACATATCTTGCAAGTTTCTAATTTCTGTTTCCTTGGGGTTCTAGGAAGTGACGAAGATCCCAAGACTCAAAGGCTACCCGACAACATTGACCAAAAATTACCCAACAACGGTATTCAAAATAGCTCAATCTGTTAGATTTTCAGGTCAGACAATCTTTTCTGCGAGTTCTAACTCGTGTTTTACTGTTTCTCTGGGAACCTAGCTGGCAATGGATCTCAAAAACTTTATGGAGATGTTGGGGCAGTGGGTACTATTTCTAAGGTATTATCTTCTATACCATTTCTTTTTGGGAATTTTTGTAATTATCGAGATGACACTTTATTTTTACCAAATGATCTCTTAACCCTTGTCTGTTCCCCTTTTTTCAGGATTGTAGCTCATCCTCCTTGCACTTAAGTAATATGCACAGCCGGGCAACTACTTATGCGAAGTTGGCTGAATCTGCAGCAGTAAAGACTGGTTCATCGATGGATGGCGTGAAAAAGGATATTCTAGACGAAAGATCTGGTCTTAAGGTGTTACCTGTATCTGCTGAAAGTGCCGGGATGCTACCTAACCGTCCTGGTATTAGTTTCTTTCTCTGCCTGTTCATTACCTGCTGTTTACTTTGCTTTTGATTACAGTGTTATTCACGGTAGATTAGTGTAGGTAGGATGGCCATTCAATCATTGTCTCTTACATCGTCTAATAGTAATATAGTAGTAGGTAGTATATTTACATTATATGATGGCCTTTGAAATGTGCCTTTTTCTTTTAAATAATGTCATAGTATCAAATCAAATGATGAATTATGATGAATAGGATTTCTTTCAATACAAAAATGATTCCAAATATAAGCTTGTCATCATTATAATTCAATTCAGGAATATGGTATAGGAATTCAAAAGTCTTCAAAATCCAATAAAAAGAAACTAGATATGATAAGAGAAAAGAGGAGAGAAGAAGGTTAACTTCCATTTTCCGTTGTTTTGTTGGTTCTTGCAAGTGGGGAACGATACCGAAAATTTATTTGTTTCCCATTCTACCTTAGACGGTTATGAGCTGTGGTTACGAGCTCTTTTCGGGTATTCACATAGAGAAAATCTGTGTCTTATTAGTTATTAGTCTGTCTGATCCATGATAGGCTTTTGTGTGGTTAGCTCTAAGTTACATGACCTGTTACTTATAGTTCATTTAATTTGTTCTTTGGTTGGGCATACATATGCTGTTGAACTCTATCCACGCATAATATGCATTTCCTGTACTCGTGCATAATTAACTAATGTTTGAGAGACAAACCTGTGGTGTTAGCAGCTAATGTAAAAGGATCTGATATTGTGCTGGAAGCAATTCTGGAGGCAGAGGTGGCTAACAACGCGAAAGAGTTTTTCGCTCAGCCTGAGAATCAAATAAAACAACAGTGAAATGGTAATGTTCTCTGTCAAACTTTCCCTCAAGGCTATTTCTGCATCCTACCAGTGGTTCATTTGAAACGAAAGACAATAAACTTTAGCTCTTAAGTATTAACCTTGAAAACCAACAGTCTAAGATTCTAGACCGGAACCAAGGGTTGTGGGAAAAGTGATGATGACCATATAATGAGTATGAAATAGCCTCCAAACTTCTGGTTATTGTTGATCCAAAAATGATTTTTTATAGCCAGGAGCCTTGAAAACAATATTTGTTTTTCCGGTGTTCTAAAAATTTGACTAATCTTGACTAGTCCTCATAGGTTCTATCTGCCCGACTAGCGCGTAACGTTTTTTTAAGTTCTGGCCATGGTAAATAATTGTGAGGTCATGGCCTCTATTATTTCTCGAATACCTTTTTGTATTGTCTTGCTTCCAATCATCTATCTTGTCAATTTTTACTGTGTAAATATCTTTAATTATTGTTCATAGACTCAAACTCAACCTTACATGCCTGTTGTTGTTGAGATTGTCGTCTCTGTCATTTTGTATTTCGATTGGCTTACTGATTGTTCATATTTCCAATATGGCGCAATAACATTGTGTCATTACCGGTATCAAGTGATTATGTATGAAGTGTAAACGAGTCGAATCGAGCATAGTTTTAATATTTTATTGAGGCTCGACTCGATAAAAAGTAGATGCTTGAGCTCAGCTCAGGATCGAACAAGTTTAGCTACAAAATAAATAGTAGTTTGAGTTCTACTGGAGTTTGATTATTACGAGCCAAATATCAAATAAATCGAGTTCGAGCAACTCGTTAAAGGCTCTGCTAATAATGTTCATAAATTTACAGGTAAACCATCACATTACAAGCCCCTAACACCAAGTCAGACCAGCATAATCAGCAAAGAGCTAGAGACTCGCAATCTTTGTTTCTTCACCGACCATTTTGTTTCTTGATTGGATGTAACAATAGTGAAGATAGCTGTTTACGCACAATACAGAACTGTTGCGTACCTCAATTAACTGTAAATAAGTTGACTTGCTGCAGGTGTCGAGCTCATTATCACTCGAAAGGACCGTACAGGTTAATGAAAATTAAATATTTTATTTATTTCAGAAGATAATTCGATTTTGAAAATTGGTTATCTCTTAGTTTTGATTGTTAATATTTAGCATTTACTTACTCATCCACCACTTGATGTCAATGCTAGGATAAGTAAATGTTAAAAAAAGTACACTTCGTTAACAAAATATATCATATGCACAATTTGCAACTTTGCGTTGCTCATTTTACATGTTTTTACAGTATTGTATTACAGGTTCGGACGTTTATACATTTCTCAACCGTTTTAGTGGATTTTTCCTCTAATAAATCATTATCATTAAGTATATCATACAATAAACTCTAACATAAGTTAAAAACAGTTAGAAAAATGAAAAGTTAATCACATTAACAACCGAGTGAGACCACACCACGAAACCATCCATGCATGGTGCTTAAAAACGACGCCGTTTTTGAGGAGTTATTAAACTTAACCAAAGAAGGAAAATGTCAGTAACGTAATATTCACGAAAAGCAAGCCCTTTTAGATAAAGGACGCCATTTTTAAGCAGCAAGAAAAAGCCAAGCCCACCTTCATTTTTTCCCCTCCCCAATCCTTTCCTCAGTTTCTCTCTCTCCCCTCAGTGTACGGACACCAAATACAAAGCACAAACCAAACGAGAGAGAGAGAGAGAGAGAGAGTTAACACAGAGCGAGTTCTCATTTCACGCTCCTTCGAGAGAGCTCTCGACTCGTCGTCTCGAGCTCGAATCCAAAATCCATGGCGAACAATCCTCCAGACGCGCCTCACGACGACTTCTTCGAGCAGATTCTCGGCCTCCCGAGCTTCGCTTCGCCTGGACCAGACGGAGCTCCGATGATGCTCCAGCTGAGCTCCGGCGACGGAGCTTCTCAGCTCCCCAATCTCGGCCCCGGAGGAGGTGGAGGAGCGTTTCACGGATCGGTGTTTCCTCTAGGCCTGAGCTTGGACCAGGGGAAGGGAGGGTTCCTGAAGCCGGAGGAGGCGTCGGGGAGCGGTAAGCGGTTTCGCGACGACGGAGACGGGAGGGCCGCTCCGGTGAAGAATGTGAGTCTGTCCTCGATTTCTTAGTGAATTTAGCATTTGCTTTGATTTTGGTTGTTTGGATGCTCGGAAAGTGCAGGTACGCCGGAGAAAATAGGTTTTCTGGTTGTTGTTTTGTGTGTGTTTTGGTGAAATTCGTTTCAGTGGAGTTGTTGTGAGTCCGTTTTGGATTTTATTTTTTTTGTGAATTAGCGTTGTTTTTTGTTGTTTGGCTGCTCGGAAAGTGCAGGAACGCGGGAGAGAAAATAGGTTTTGTGGTTTTTGATTTCTGTGTGCGTTTTTGATCTGATTGGTAAAAGCCGATTGCAAATAAGCCTGAAATTCATTCCGCTGGAGGAGTTGAGTTGTGTTTTCTTTACTCCATTTGGTTGATTTCCGTAGTCAGGAACAGTTAGTTTTCCTGGAAGCCAAACAGATCTGTTGCGTTTATGTTTAGTGTTTATTGGCATTTGCTTTGTGTTAGGTTTGATTGTTTGGCTGCTCAGAAAGTGCAGGAACGCGGGAGAAAATAGGTTTTCTGATTTTTGTTTTGTGTGTGTTTCAATCCACTGGAGTTGTTGTGTTTTCTTTACTCCGTTTGAGTAATTTCGGTAATTAGGAACTAACTATTGATTATCCCGACGGCCAAACAGATCTGTCGTGTTTATGTTCAGTGTCAGATCTTAGATGTTGATGGAGATCAGTTCTTATTGTTTACTTGTGCATTATTGAAATCTTTGATGTAAGCTGAAGAGATGGGGATAGATTTGTCTGCTGGTTGTGGCATTTTGTCTGGTAGT
>JAYMTS010000567.1:0-10352 GCA_036898005.1 Geranium phaeum
TATGATAAAATAACGTAACAAATAACATGTTGTTGGAGTTGAAATAACATATTTTGCATTGGAGAAACAAATATAACATGAGTTGGAGATGGTTTAAAATATAAATTTAAGTAAGCATTTTTAAGAAATAAAACATTAGGTAAACATATGTTTGTAATTGATAGTTAAAGGTAACAATACGTTATAAGTAATTACCCAAAAATGAATGAAATAATGAATCCTTAGTTGGGATGACTATATCTCCCTTTTCCTTATATTTACTCTTGATATTTATTTATTCCCCTATAATAATATAAGCACTGGGCGATATACTTGAACACAAAAGCACCGCCCGAAATAATGGAGCAGCAGCAGCAACAACAGTCCAATTCGCGACCGGTCACCGCGTACCCCGCCCCTGCGTCCTACGCCAACAGGAAATCCAACACCGCGTACCCGTACCCCGCCCCGCCCCCAGCCTACCCCAACGCCTACAACAACTACGCCCACGCGCAACCCCCAAACCCACGCGCCGCCCTGTTCCGTCGCTTCCTCATCTTCATGATCGGCCTCTTCATCGTCTTCGGCTCCGTGGTGTTCATCGTCTGGCTCGTCCTCCGCCCCCGCGTCCCCGAGTTCCGCGTCGACTCGGCCTCTGTCTCCAACTTCTCCCTCTCCCCATCCCTCCAGGCCACCGGCACGTGGCGCCTAGGGCTTCGCGTCCTCAACCCCAACAAGAAGATGACCCTCTCCTACGAGGACGTCCAGTCCTCCATCTACTACGACTCCCAGTTCCTCGCCCAGACCCTCATCCCGCCCTTCGATCAGGCCACCAGGGACGAGACCTCCGTCAACGCCTCCTTCTCCGCCGCAGGATCGTACGTGCAGCCCTGGGTCCTCGACGCCGTCGATAAGGACAGGGCCAAAGGGACGGTCACCTTCAGCGTTAGGGTTTTGGCGGAGGTCGCCTTCAGGGCCGGGGGGTGGAGGCCCAGGAGGAGGATACTTAGGGTTCTCTGCGACGAGGTGGTGATTGGAATTGGGAAGAATGGTGGATCGGGAAGCTTGGTGGGCGGACAGAAGGAGTGCAGGGTCGGGTTGTGATTGTGATTGTGATTGTGAGTATTTTTTTTCTTTTTGTGTGTTGCTTTGGAGATCGATATGTGTTGCTGATTTGTTTTCCTATTTTTGGTGAAGGGATGTTAATTTAGGGTTTTTTTTTGTTTTGTAGCGTTTTCTTGGTGAAATGCATAGTGATTCTGGTACCTGTTATGTTTGTTGAATTGATGATGATGATTCGAGATTTTGATGGAACGTAGGGAGGTGTTTGTTTTCTTATAAATAGAATGTTATTAGAGAGCAGCCTATAAAACTCGGGTTCAATGTTGAAGTAATTGGTTCGTTCTCTTCGTTGCATAAAAACACTCAAGCCAATGTGGACTATATAACATTTCTTGCATCCTAGAACATGTAGTCCATTAGTTGCAGGCATCTAATTTGGGTCCTTAAAATGACACATAGAGCAGCAGAAATCGTCTTAAGTTCATTGCTAGATCAAAAGGAAAACACATAGGATATAAAGGTCATTGAGCATAAGAACTTGACATTTCTTAACCATACTTTGCGTGGATAACTTCCACCAGCTTCTGTTGCCGTGATATAGTTGTTAAGGACAGTGTGTTTGTAACTTAGTTATTTTAACCTGTTTTGTTGGAAGGGCCGTGGTAAGGTTTGGGCTGAAGACCTTAAAGGGGCCCCACGATGTTGATTCTTAAGACGACTTATGATTGTTATATCAAGTATTGGGTATGGGTTTAAGGCCTCCAGTATGTAGAAGGGAGCTCTAATTTTGTCACTTGACTCTCAACTAAGAGAGGTCCAACAGAGGTTGGGAGAGAAATAGATAATAAATGTGAGATAATAGGTATAGTAAGTAGCTGTAGCAACCTTTGGTCCATTTGTGTTGCTGTTACCATTCGGTGCAATTTACATCCCCTAATCTGACTTCTCTAGTTGTTTGAAATTGCTTATATTCTTATGATTGAAGTAGAAATATTACCATGGTTATTTGATCAAGAACCGTCTGTGATATTTATGGGAAGTAATTAAGTACTGCAGCAATTTTACTTTGAAACTTTGTATTGAACCATCCTCTGACTAGGGAATATCAGTTGGTTTTAACTCTTGCAAAACCTGTAATCAGTAATCTTAAGGTCCATTATTGCTGGCTGGTGAAGGTAGATTTAAAACCTGACCAGAAAATGGAGCCTGTTGGCTTTCTTGATTTATTCGTGTCTTCTGCAAAAGAGTTCTGTCCGGCCTTCTTTAACTTCCACCGCCATCTGTTTACTTGATTATTTGCTCTTCAAACATATACTGCTTGTGCAATCTGATTTCTGGAACACCAACATGCATAATTTTGGTGCTAACACATTTACTTAGAAGTTTGGATTAGTCAAGAATTTACATTGATGGCCTTAGGTGCTTAGATTTTGTTTTTTCAGGAATTTTGGAACCTTGAAGTTCCTAGAAAAGATGCTGTGTTGTAAAGTGGTTATATTATGGCTTTAAGGCTAGCCCTGGAATGCAATAACCCAATGCTCTTTTTTACCTAAATTTATTTGTGCAGTGTCTCCATATGTTATGGTTTATTACCTTATTCACTATTTCTATAGTGAGGTCATCATTTTGGAGGTGTTTATAAGTTCATTTTAGTATTTTGTTGTGTTACCAGGTTATGCATGTTCATTCATTCTTTGGGCAGTGTTGTTATTAACAAGGAAAAATACTGTTGGGGCAAGCTAGAAAAGAATAGGGTACAAGTTGACTTTGAAGCCATATTGGATGGAGGATGATTCTGTTGTTCGCGGCATGCATTCATGGCTGCATCAGTAACTCCCTAGATTTTTGTTTTTTTTATTCTGTCTCAATTTATAGGTATGCTGGCTGTTCATTAGTATTATAATTACAGTTGCATGTAATGAAGTCTAGAAAACTGAATGGTGGTTCCGAATTTATAGTAACTTATTGTGCGTTGCCAGCTGAGCTATAGTAATGAAGCTTGATTACCTTGTTTGGGCCCCTCCTGAGAAAACATTCCTTACTCATTGCTATCTCACAACCTTCTTTTAAGAAGCTACACTTGAGTTTGGGCCACTTAAATTTCCAGGTAAGAGTTGTTTGGTCTGGAATGAGTTTTGTACCTCATGTCTATTGCTGTTGTTGGGTTGTCCATGATGGATCTTACCAAGTGTTATATAATTGGACAAGAAAATCAAACTTTCCTGTTACTGGGGATCCAAGTCCATCTTCTCTAGTCTGGTTCAAAATGTTGAGATGACTGAATTTCTTCTATATGTTGCTTCATGTTCTCATTAATTAAGTGGTTACTAATGCAATTGTTTCCTGATAAGTTGTGCTGACTGAAGCATGCATAATTATCATTCATGTTATGTTATGTTAGGTTCTTGAGTGTTGAGAATAGCAAAACCCCTTTCCCTTCCTGTTTCCCAGTTGCTTCCCTACTCTGATTTTCTCTGCCTTTAGAATCATAGCTACAGATTTTCCCACTCTCTTATCTTTCTTGTATATAGCCTTATTCCTTGTCTACTTTTGCATTCATGAATATCTAATTTATCCTGATAAAAGTGTATCTAGTGAAAGCCTCTAAGCCAAGGTTCACAGAAGATCCTGTTCCGACATTAAAGTTGCAAGATACAAAGAGAAAAGGTGAGCTGAAGGAATCTTGCATTCTTTTTTTTTTCCAGTGGTTACTTACTGCTTTGAATGGTATATGCTTGGCTTGTGCTACTTGTGAAATCTTATCTGTTCCTTTGGAGGATCAGGATATGATTGATGAAGAGAGAAATATAAATGTATGGTATCATAGTCATGTATGCAACTTTATAGGTCTGTGTTTATTTGATCTTCAGGGTGAGTTTTTGGATTCACCACCCACTGACTCAACCACTGGACCAATTATCATATCTCATTCTCTAGTGTTTGTTTGATTAATCAAAGTAGGTAGGTGCTATATGAAATCACTTTTTCTCGACGTGAAATAAGCTACGTGGTTGCATCCACCTCTCAGTTGTCGTGTACATGAAACATATTTAGCATGATACCTTAATAATTCAGCATATGACTGTTGCTGTAAACTTTTATCAACATCATGCAATTATGATAACATAAAAACAAAGCTGGTGTGGTATGGAATGACCTATTGTCGGACCTCGCAATCAAGTTATGTATTAAGTGAGCCCCATGTACTAATACACTTTTAGCATTATGATTATGGTTCAAGTCCGGATATACTAGTTCATCGTGAGACCAACAGTAATCTCCACATTTCATTAAATATGATTAGGGGTGAGCATGGTTTTGAATACTTAATACATAGGAACCAAATGTAGAATCGATATGAGAAATGGTTCGGTTTTGTGTTCGGTTCTAGCCGATTTGGTTTCGGTCTTATTCAATTAGAACCAGGTGGTTGAATTTGAATTTGACGGATTTTAGTCTGATTTATAACAAAAGAATATTTAACTGAAATGCTTGTTTTGCAAGTATTTCACCTTTGGAGCATTTCCCAATTCCCGGTCTATAAAAACACAACCTCTCGATCGTTTTGGTTTCATTCCCTCAACAAAATGTCGGAGAAGGGCTGCGAACACCAGCATCACCATCACCACCACCATGAGCGGCGGCGCGTGTACCGCGGCCTCCTCATCTTGTTGGGGTGTCTGATCATCCTAATGGGTTTAGTGATCCTGGTGGTGTTCCTCGTCCTCCAGCCCAAGAAACCGCGCTTCGTCCTCGAGGACGTGACCGTGTACGCCTTCAACGCCTCCTCCAACCTCCTCACCACCAACATCCAGGTGACCGTGTCGTCCCGCAACCCCAACGACAGGATCGGCGTCGTTTACTACAACCTACGCATCCTGGCCTCGTACCGGAACCAGCAGTTCACGCTGGCAACGTTGCTCCCCGACACCTACCAGCCCCACAACGACGCCGCCGTGTGGTCCCCTTTCCTGTACGGCGACGCCGTCCCCGTGGACCCGTCCCTGGCGGCCTCGCTCGACCAGGACAGGCTCGCGGGGACGGTGCTGCTCAACCTCAGGATCAAGGGCAGTGTCAAGTGGAAGGTGGGCACGTGGATCTCGGCCCGATACCACCTGTTCGTCACGTGCCCGGCTTATATCTCCTTGGGGAGGCAGACCACTGGCATCGGATTCATCAAGTTTCAGGTGTCGCACGGGTGTAGTGTGGATGTTTCTTCCGGTTGAGGTTCACCCAATTCTATGTTGTTTTTAGCCTTTAACATTTTGGTATGTTATGTTATGTTACTAGTACTACTCATACAATAATTTGCAAAAGCATGTGTAATTAAAACAGAAGAGGGAATTTCAATTTATTATTGAAAATGAATTTCCTCATGTTAATTTATGTAAGGACATGGACATGTTCTTTGTCACGAGGCTTCCTATAATTACTTGTGTTTTTTACGAGCAAGTTGTGTATCAAGAGGCCCAACATTGGTATAAGGACTCAACACTTGACTCGCACCTTAAGAAAGGCTCCTCCAGATTGAGAGAGACCCAACGAAAAAAATTAACAGTTGCATTACATTTAATCAACTTTTTTTCTCAACACAATTGATGCAAGTAAGTTCCAATTGCAAGACTTATTCTGATATCTACATTCCAAGTCATGTCATGCCAAAACAAACTTGCATTAGCAATAAATTTTAGGTTTAAATCTAAGGAAATATTTTTATACTTGAACAATTAAAGAGATTCATTGAGTGCATGATTGATGTATAAATAAAAGGAACCATATTCTCTCCTACACCTGCTGTGAATTTTTTCTCTATAAATCAGAAACTCTTTTGAGTCATGACAGAGCAGAGAAGAAAGCACATATTCTCAACAAGCCATAGGTTTGATATTGACATTGTTGTTGCACAAGTGAAGCAACAATGTCCAATAAGTTCCTTCTCTTCTCCATCATCATGCCTTGTGTCCTCAGCTTCTGCAATGCTTCTCAACCTGAAGTTGGTATGGTCTCTTTGCTTCTCCATTTCTTTTTGCTTAGACACTGAGGATATAACTTCCAAAAAATGTTTGCAAATCAACCCAAGTTCATTTTATCAGAACATATTAGTCAATTTCCTAATCTAGTTTATGTTTATTAACTACTAGCTATAGGGTTTTTTGTTAGTAACTCTTATTTGTTTAGCTTATGTCTTCCTTATATAAAACACTCTAATTTAAGCTTCGGCTGCTCTTATAGACTTGTCCCCTCCTTAGTTATGGTTCTAACGAGTGGACTAGGCAAAATCATTATCGTCATGATTATTACAACATCTATTTGCAATTCTCACATTCGGCAAAATTGTCATAGCACACATACCAACCATTATCAACAAGTAACACGGTCGTATTCAAATCCAGTTCAGTGTTTTACAACCTAGTTGAGTCTGAGGGACTGATAGAATGTATTATAATTAGCTAGAATTTCCTAATATTACAAAATTTCCTATTGAGTTTGTCTGATCCCTGTGTACAATGCTCTTTTATTGTTATGTTTATGATTTATGATTTATTTGAGGATGTTTATTTTTTTTTGTATTGAAACTGTGTTCGAGTACCCAGAGGATGAAACGTCATTTACTTACACTGAAGGCACTGGAAAAGGGTCAAAGGAATGGGGACTGTTAAACCCGAAATGGCGAGCTTGTGACAATGGAAAAATGCAATCTCCTGTCGATCTTCTCAGCACCAAACTGCAGATGTCTCCCAATCTCAGGCAAGTTAAAGAGGGCTTACAGACCAGCTCCAGCTACTGTCAAGAATCGCGTGCACGACATTACAGTAAGATGTGGAATCAGTAGTAGTAACTTGTTATTAATTGGATTTTGTGCCTAAAATGAATGTGTATGTGTATATATTTTGTAACAAGTTGGAATGGAAAGCTTATGCCGGAAAAATAAGCATAAATGGCACTGAGTACCATCTTCAGCGGTGTCACTGGCACACAACCTCAGAGCACAGCTTCAACGGATCAAGGTTACTCAGTTTAGTTTTTATGGTCTGAGTAAAATATTCACTATTTTTGGATGATATGTTGATAGGTATGAATTGGAGATTCATTTGGTTCACTAGAGCTCTGATGAAAAGATAGCTGTTATAGGAATTGCCTACAAATATGGCAGACCCGATCCTTTCATTACAAGAGTACTTCAGAAACCTTCCTATGTTTCGTTGAACACACGATTCGTGTTGTGGATTTATGTGGTTTGTTTCTGTGTGTGACAGTTGTTTCACCATATAAAGTCAGCCAAAAAAGAAGAGAAAGAGGTCGGGATTGTGAATCCGGGAGATATTAAGTTTGGGAGCAGAAAGTATTACAGATATATTGGCTCTCTTACAATTCCTCCATGCTCTGAGGGTGTTATTTGGACAATAGACAAAAATGTTCTCAATTTTACAGAGGTCGGGAAAGAAGAGAAAGAGGCCGGGATTGTGAATCCGGGAGATATTAAGTTTGGGAGCAAAAAGTATTACAGATACATTGGTTCTCCTCTTTCCCAATACATAAACACCATTTCCTTGGATCAAATAATTACTAGGTTTGTGTAGCAAAGTACAATGTTTCTTTTCAATTTTTGTAGGTGAGGCTGAAGACTGTTTCGAGAGAGCAAGTGAGAACAATGAGGGCTGTCGTTCATGCTGTTAAGTGCTTATGTCTTAACCAATGTTCTACAAGTTCCCCGACTTGTCCAATTAATCGCAAACCAGAAGGCCTTCTCCGCCCAATTAGCGTCTATCATTTTTTAGAACACTATAATTTTTTAGAACACTGATCTTAACAAACTAACACACGAGATCATATTTGAATTTTCTTCTGGTTGGATTGGTTGTTCAGGGTTTCAAGACAGATTCAAGAAATACACGCAACTAAATGGAACAAGGCTGTGTTCTAATTCTAGAATGGCATGGTAATAAAGTTCCTGAACTTCATAGGTGAAAACTTGAACTCAAACATCAAGATGCAATCAGTATAATCTTTGCAACAACTTGTATCAATAAACAAAACGTGATCTTATTTGGCATAAACGGAGAAATAAAGCCGCATCAGTTCCGAGCTAAAATAAAAAAGAAAAACATGCATATCATATCAAACAAGCGTGTCATCCGAAGACCTTTTGCATCCTACGCAATGAGGAAAGGCAGAACGGTCAGCATGAAGCCCTCGTATGTGAAGGTGGCCGATCCAGTGTATGAAGTATCCTTCTCCTTGAACTTCTCGGTCAAACCCTGCAATGTATGTGTTGTTTAGAATACAAATTGATATATACCCACATTATCGATTTGCATAAGAAGCCTTCTACAGCTGTATATTTGTTCTTACATATTACACCTAAATCACACAAGCCACGACGAGCGTGGGGAAAACCCATTTACGAAAAACAGTCAAGTAGATAAACTGAATCATAACCCAACAGAATTGAATGAGATACAGCATTGAACTTAAAGATCACTTTAGTATCCATCAAATATCAATAAAGAATCATCACTAGTTTGAACAGATTGACTCACAAAACTAAATTGAATTCTAATGGTTTGCAAGTGTCAATAAGTAATGATATATACAATAGCAACGGTAAAAGTTATAAATTAGATATTGATTTACCTTCACCGTCAAACAGCACCTGCATTACACCAAAAGCGAAACATATTAGATTTTGACAGCCACATGTAAGCCCATAGAAAAATTATAAACACATATATGAACACGAATTTCAATGTGAAAACAGAAACATACTCAATGAAATTATCATATTCAATGGCCCTAGAGTGCCCTCCGCTCTTGTCGAACTTGGAGACGAGCAAATCCAAAACAACAGGTGAAACATGGAACCCCAGACTCATAAGAGCATCTCTCAATTCATTGATGTTAATTTTGCCACTCCTGTCCTTGTCAAATCTCTCAAAAATGCACTGTAAATCAAACCAAACAGAAACAAATTCAGCATAAACACCTAACTAAAACCCAAACCACAATCATATCCAATCTATCCAAACGCATGAAACTTTGAAAACCAAAAAAAAATCACACAAAAAGTCAACTCAAAAAGTCCAAATCCCTCTGATAAACTCTATCTTTGAGAACAACTCTGTCGCCCGAGAAGCCATGTCTTCAAAATAACCCGGTCAACCAACATGTAAAAAATCCAGTCAGAGTGAGCGAGGTCTGCGGGAAACTCGCAACAGTGCTATTTTTCCGAGGTTTGCGGGAAGTTCCCGATCTGCAAAAATCCATCGGGTATGAGATTTTTTCGAAACTCGCGACGATGCTCTTCATCGATGAGCGAGGTCTGCGGGAATTTTCCGAAACTCGTGGAGGTGCTCTTTATCGATGAGCGATGTCTGCGGGAAAAGAAAGGAGAAGGAGTGGAAGAAGTGGTTCAGAAGAGAGAGTGGGAGGAGGTTCAAGAAGGGGCATATACACACTTCATTAGGGATTTTTTTTATAATTTTTTTTTATAATTTATCATTTGAAAAGACTAATATATCCTTAAATCATAACATTAGTTCATTGTTTAAGTGGGGTAAATAGTATTTTCAAATATACCAATTAATTACCAAACTGAAAATTAATAGTAAGGGTATTTTAGATTTTTTGCATATCAATTCTGTTATATTTAACCGCCGTTACCTTAAGTGTAATTTTAAAATTGTTGGGGTATCGACAAAAAAAAAGTTTTAAACTTGAAGTACTGACATGAAATTACCCCTTATTACTGTACGTTAACTTATTCTGTCATAAATGTTACATATTTATTCATTAATACAGCCTTACACTCTTACCAACCCAGTTTCAACCTAACAGCACATGGCAATGCTGTAATGTAACTAAACTGAGCCTTGTTTGGAAACCAAGCCTCAAAGGTAGTTGTCAATTTTGGAAAATGAGCCAACCAGAGTATAAACATAATGTGGAAATATAATTCCTCCAGCACCTTTCTTTAAAGTTGCTATCATTAAACAATGAAATTAAGAATGTAACATGGAGCTAGCCAAAAAAGTATGAACTAAAAAAGAAATTAACACTCAGTAAACCAAATTGCAAGAAAATAAGCTTCCCTTTCAAAACAAAGCATAAGCATTACTATGGTGAGCAAGAGTATAAGATGATTTATTGGACATAACAAAACATAAAATTACCAAAATCAATCGTTGCTTTCACATAACAAGAAGGGCGTAAATTTTGCCAACTGCGATGAAAGGAAACAGGTAATTATGATACGACGCCGTTTGATATGCGTGGCTATCAAAGTTCTGGATAGGTGCTGAAATATACGAACC
>JAYMTS010000568.1:0-10350 GCA_036898005.1 Geranium phaeum
GGGGGGATACTCCCCCCCGGGTGGTGGTCCCGCGGGGCGCCCCCCCGGGCGCCGCGAGGGTAATTTTGGCTCTATTGTAATTTCTGGTTTTGATTTTGAAGTGTGGATAAGCTTTTTGTTGTGAGGCTGGTGATGGTGGATTTAGTGACTGTGGTTACTGATTTTGATGTTTTGAAGTGTAATTGTCACTAAATTGTGTGGAATCTGAATCCTGAACCCTATATCGTAATTTGTGGTTTTGATCTCGATGCATTTTACTGTGGTGGTGGAGGTCTTGTGAAGTGTGGATAAGCTTTTCGTTGTGAGGCTGGCGATGGTGTATTTAGTAACTGTGGTTATTGATTGGTGTTGTGCATTGAATTTGAAACGTAATTGTTACTAAATTGTGTGGAATCTGAGTCCTGAACCCTATGTCTGTGTTTAAGTTTTCTGTTTTTTGGATCATTTTAAGGAGGCTTTGTTGGCGTTTTTCTTGTTTTGATGAAGTTTAATTAGTGAATTTAAGTTAGGGTGAAACATTGGATTGTTTTTGGATTGTGAAGTGTGGATAAGCTTTTGTTGTGAGACGGATGATGGTGGATTCAGTGGCTGTGATTACTGATAGGTATCGTTGGTGGATTCATATTGATTTTTGAATTATGTGTTTTGATATGCTGCTGAATTGTTACAAAGTTGTGATGAACATGAATCCCGAACCACGTGTTTTAGTTTAGGTTAGTGTTTACTGAATTGTATGATTTTGCAGCCAAAATTTCCTGTTTTTAGTAGTTTTAAGTTGTTTGGGTCATTGTAAGCGGGCTTTGGTGGTGTTTTTCTTGTGTTGGTGGATTTAAGTTATGGTAATATTTATGTTATCTATGATTAGTGGTAGCATGAGTGTGTGGCTTTTAATATACTGCTGTGATTGTGAACTGTGGATATGCTTTTTGTTGCGAGGCTGGTGATGGTGGATTCGATAACTATGATTACTACTTGGTATTGTTCATTGAATTTGAAGTATGTGTTTAATATACTGCTGAATTGTTACAAAATTGTGTTGAATCTGAATCATGAACCTTATGTTTAATTTTCCTATTTTTGGTAGTTTTAACTTGTTTTTGGATCATTGTAAGCGGGCTTTGTTGGCATTTTTCTTGTTTTGGTGAAGTTTAATTGGTGAATTTAGATTAGGATTATATTTATGTTGTCTGTGATTAGGAGGAGCATGAGTGTGTGACTTTTAATTTGTGTCAGATTACACAACAAGACTTTACAGAAATGGCTTGGCAAGCGATAGTGTCTTCTCCGGAAGTGGCAAAGGAGTACAAACATCAGATTGTAGAGACGGAGCATTTGATGAAGGCTCTACTGGAGCAGAAAAATGGGCTTGCTCGGCGTATCTTTTCCAAGGTTGGGGTTGATAACACTCGTCTTCTAGACGCTACAGAGAAGTACATCCAACGCCAACCAAAGGTAGTTCCTTTCCGTTGAGCATTCCTGATTGTGCCTCATTATGAGAATTTTGCTTAACTCATGTCAGCTCGTATCATTTGGTTCACATACGATTCATACACATCATTTTCTTTTTTAATCCTCGAGGGTAAATCAATGTGAATCGTCATGCTCTAACAACCTTTCACCATCTTTTTTTCCTGAATTATGGCTTAAGGAGGGTATGAGTACTACTCATGATGTTAGTGTGGTAGAATTCATCATCTTATTCTCCAACTTTGAATGTTGCATAATGTGTTGAACTGATTGGTTTCGATTATCTTTCCAAATGTCACTTGTGAAATGTTTTGATCTTGGAAAAATTGAATGCAAAAGCACCTGAGCGTTATTGATGCACTTCTTTTGCACCAGGTCATGGTTGAATCGGCTGGCTCGATGCTAGGACGTGATTTGGAAGGTCTGCTTCAGCGAGCCAGGGAATACAAGAAAGAATTTGGGGATTCATTTGTTTCTGTAGAGCATCTAGTTCTTGGTTATGCTCAGGATCAACGTTTTGGAAAGCACATATTTAAGGATTTTCAGATTTCTCAGGCAACATTAAAATCTGCAGTGGAATCCATTAGGGGACGCCAGACAGTAATAGACCAAGGTAAGATTCAAACTTTCTTTAATTCTAAGCATTTTTATACTCTTTTTTGTCAAGTGAGAAATGTTTGGTATGAATTATACATTTCTGATGTTATACTTAGTTGGATTGTTACTTGTGCAAAATATATGTGATTTTTAATTTTGTCCCAGATATTGGGTAACCTAGGCTGATAGTCTACTAGTCAGTTGGCATGCTCAAACCCTTGTTTTTTTCCTCTGTCAATGATAACAGAGCTTTTTACTGACTTGTTAAATTGTAAAGTTTTATTTATTTTTGTTGTTTTGATCACTCTGTTGTTGCTCAGTTTTTAATTATAAGCTTGTCTCACACACAGACCCTGAGGGGAAATATGAATCACTGGAAAAATATGGAAAAGACCTGACATCCTTGGCCAGAGCCTGAAAGCTTGACCCAGTAATTGGAAGAGATGATGAAATACGCAGGTGCATTCAGATTCTCTCAAGGAGAACAAAGAACAACCCTGTCCTCATTGGTGAACCAGGCGTTGGGAAAACTGCAATTTCAGAAGGGTAAGTAACATTCATTTCCATATGATCATGGCTTTAATCAGAAGGTGCTCTGCTGTCTTAAAATTGATTCCATAATCCAGTCAATTCCCAACTTATATTGTTCATTTACCAACTAGCTTTGCCTGCTGTTCTCTATGCTGAACCTGTGTGTCCTAACGCTGAACTGATAATTAATCCTAAATTTATAAACTCAGATCATGTGTAATGGGCAATTCTTAATCAGACTGTAGTAATTCGGTAACAAGCTGAGCAGCTTGGGGTTTTGTGAGTTTGTAATCAGGATAAAGTTTAACCTTTTTAGTTTTCGATAAATCTTCTCCGTTGTGTTATACTTACTTTCTTTATGAATAGGCTTGCACAGAGGATTGTGCAAGGGGATGTGCCTCAAGCATTAATGAATCGTAAGGTATGTGATTGTTACGCTCGCAGGGGCTACTCTCTTGTTTTCTCCCTTTATTTGTATATTTTGTAGTTTTGATGTTCATTTGTATTTGCCTTACAGCTTATATCCCTTGACATGGGTGCTCTTATTGCCGGGGCAAAATACCGAGGCGAGTTCGAGGACAGATTGAAAGCTGTACTTAAGGAAGTAACAGATTCAGATGGCCATATTATCCTTTTTATTGATGAGATCCACACAGTGGTTGGGGCAGGTAATGTGCTTGTCCTATATGTATATTGCTATTTCTTTTCTTTGGTATTTTGGTGGGAACTTTCTGGCAATTGGTTTGTTAATTTCAAGGACATTGGCATGGATAATATCTGCTGGAAAGTATTCATTGTCCTTGAAGGTCGAACTGGATTTGCACACACATAACAAACACGTGTGCATGTGTATGAGATCATGTCATGAAAGAGGTCTTGTATCCTCGAAATTGTACATGATATTTTTTACAGTTGGTCATGAGCTGATTTTTTAGTACATATGTGATATGGGTAACGGTTTGTTGAAAAAATGACAATTATGGTTCAAAGTGCTATCATAGATAAACGTTGATATCTGTTTCAGGTGCAACCAGTGGCGCGATGGACGCAGGCAACCTTTTGAAGCCTATGCTAGGCCGTGGAGAGTTACGATGTATCGGTGCAACAACTCTAGATGAATACCGTAAATATATTGAGAAAGATCCTGCATTAGAGCGTCGTTTCCAGCAAGTTTATGTTGACCAACCCACTGTGGAAAATACAATCTCTATACTTCGTGGGCTGCGTGAGAGATATGAACTGCATCATGGAGTACGCATTTCTGACAGTGCCCTTGTAGAAGCTGCTATTCTCTCTGACCGTTACATCAGTGGGCGGTTCTTACCTGATAAAGGTAATTTACCACATGTCATCCATTAAAGACGCTCCAACTTTCTTTCTTGGTGTAAGGTGAGGCTTCTGTAGTATTTTGGGGAAGTATTATCGGTATAACATTAATTGGAACTATTAACCTTACTAAGAGAATTCGATGGAAAAAAACAATATCATTTGTAGTGCTAGGGAGATTCTATTATCAAAACCTAAGGTGTCTGGCTTAAAGTTCTACTCCTAAATTATAGGGTCATCCTTTCCAAGCATAACTATATACTCGTGCTTGATTTTATTGGATAGTTAACTTTGACACTGG
Source organism: Geranium phaeum (assembly GCA_036898005.1). Classification (NCBI taxonomy): domain Eukaryota; kingdom Viridiplantae; phylum Streptophyta; class Magnoliopsida; order Geraniales; family Geraniaceae; genus Geranium; species Geranium phaeum. Next base: position 4,223 of record JAYMTS010000568.1, read on the forward strand.
TTCTATTCTGTTAGTCTAACATCTCATTTTTAAGCGTCATTGAGTGCCACTGTACAACTAAATTGCAGCCATCGATCTGGTTGACGAAGCTGCTGCTAAATTGAAAATGGAAATAACTTCAAAGCCTACTGCCCTTGATGAGATCAACCGTTCGGTATTGAAGCTGGAGATGGAGAGGCTGTCTCTTACTAATGATAGCGACAAAGCTTCAAAAGATAGGTTGAGTCGCCTTGAAGCTGAGTTGTCTATCTTGAAGGAAAAACAAGCCGGGCTGACTGAGCAGTGGGAGCATGAGAAATCTGTAATGACACGTCTTCAGTCAATCAAGGAAGAGGTTTGTATTTGGTTCTTATTGTTATTGTCTGAATTGTGAAGTAAATTTTTGAAAGAAAAAAACAAGATTGCTCACCACTGTTTTTGTATTTATGCAGATTGATCGGGTAAACCTCGAGATCCAGCAGGCTGAACGGGAGTATGATCTTAATCGTGCGGCAGAACTGAAATATGGAAGTCTGAACACTTTGCAGCGCCAACTTGAAACAGCAGAGAAAGAGTTGGACGAGTACATGAAATCAGGAAAGTCCATGCTGAGGGAAGAAGTCACTGGAAATGATATTTCTGAAATCGTTAGTAAATGGACTGGCATTCCCGTCTCCAAGCTTCAACAATCCGATAGAGAAAAACTGTTATTTTTGGAGGAAGAGCTACACAACCGAGTGGTGGGTCAAGATCCTGCAGTGACGGCAGTAGCTGAGGCTATCCAGCGCTCCCGAGCAGGACTGTCTGATCCCAACAGACCAATTGCTAGTTTCATGTTCATGGGGCCTACTGGTGTAGGAAAGACAGAGCTGGCTAAGGCCCTTGCCTCCTACATGTTCAACACCGAAGAGTCCCTTGTTCGGATAGATATGAGCGAGTACATGGAAAAACATGCGGTTTCAAGATTGATCGGGGCTCCACCTGGGTACGTGGGATACGATGAAGGAGGCCAGTTGACAGAGGTAGTTCGACGGAGGCCATATGCAGTAATCCTGTTCGACGAGATAGAGAAAGCACACTCTGATGTGTTCAATGTGTTCCTTCAAATTTTGGATGATGGGAGAGTAACGGACTCACAAGGCCGGACGGTGAGCTTCACCAACACTGTCATCATCATGACTTCAAATGTTGGTTCCCAGTACATACTCAATAGTACAGATGACGAGACCTCACCTAAAGAGTTGGGTTATGAAACTATCAAGCAACGTGTGATGGATGCAGCTAGATCAGTCTTTCGCCCTGAGTTTATGAACCGTGTTGATGAGTACATAGTTTTCCAGCCCCTGGACCGCGAACAAATAAACCGTATCGTGAAGTTACAGGTATGTTCTACAACAAAGTTTTCTTTTGTGGATCATAATTTTCTTCACTGCACTATTTATATTGAAGAAATAAGAGGATAATGTCATCACTTTGTGAATGATCACTGGTTAAAAATAAGTTGATATATGGTGATCACTGATTAAAAACTAGTGTTCTAAAAAATATTACATACTAATCAGGTGGGGGAAGCCTTCTGAGAATTAATCAGATGAGTAGGAGAATTTTGTAACACCTTTAATTAGGTGATATATTACTCTGAAAAGAATTGGTTAAAGACTAATTGGGTTGAGTATTGATCATGAATGTCTCATTTGTGCATGGTTATTGCAGTTGGAGCGTGTGCAGAAGAGGATAGCAGATAGGAAGATGAGGATACAAGTTACAGATGCGGCGGTGGAGCTGCTGGGAAGTCTTGGCTACGACCCGAGCTATGGTGCCAGGCCAGTGAAGCGGGTGATTCAGCAAAACGTCGAAAATGAACTAGCCAAGGGCATTCTGAGAGGAGAGTTCAAAGACGAGGACACTATCGTAATAGACACAGCGGTCACAGCGTTTTCCAACGGCCAGCTGCCTCAACAAAAACTAGTCTTTAGAAAACTCGAATCCGCAGACGGCCCAGCCGCAGAGAGCCAAGAAGCCTTTTCATCAACCACCTGAACGCATCAGATATACCGTGTAGAAAATCTAAGCTTAAAGTTTTGGGGTTTTTGACATTCTTGATAATGTAAATGTACTCGACCATGCCTCAAATAATTTGATAGAAAAATAAATGCAATACTTGCCTATGCCTGTTCAACAGTGCAAATGTTTTAGTAGTATCCATACATAAATGTACATAGGAGAGAGCTTTACAGTAACCACAATTTGGTCAGCTACATAACCTAATCATCCTCTCCATCCTTGGTATATGATTCAGTTCAGCTACTCGCGATTTAGAGGATGCACATATGAGCCCCGTTCTTGTTGCAACGATTATACAAATTTGAGCAGTGGAACCTGAAACCAAGTGTTACAACATCATGATAGACAGCAGGAATGTCATGAAATAAAAGAGAAAAATGTTTACAACAGTTCCATATACTGATGGCATAGTCAACAGATACTACACCAAAAATCATCACCGGGGAATAGTATGCAACGTTCATAAAACCATAGGTGGAGCAAGATTTATATTTCAGATTCAAATTTGTTTCTGCCAAGCCTAATAGAATTTCTACAACCATGCAGCATCATATCAACGGTCAAAACAATAGCAAAAGTTCTATAAATGAAGGCAATTTCAGTTGATTTGTTAGTATTAGTGTCCAAATCTTAACATTAAGTGTTTCCTAATTTGACTGGTTTTAAACAACAAAAAAATGATGGCTCGGCACATTCAGTAGCAAGCCTATGACAGGCAAGTACAAATAGTAGCTTTCCAATGGATGAGAAGTGAAAGAGTACCCTACACTTATCTCATTCTGAGAAAGATTGTTCTCCTAAAACCATTCTTATTATAGGTGGATATATTGCAAATGCAGGATCATTATCGACATATTCAAATCAAGAGAAACAAGATATAAAAATTGATTGTGCTGCCAAAGGTACCTGTTGGTAGCGGGTCCTCTTCGCAGCTTCAGTCAAAATCAGACTGCTCTTCTGAATCAGATAAGGGCAAGAGTGGGCAAATCCCAAGCATGTGACCGTTAAGGCATACATAACAGTCAATGCAATCCTCATACCCACCCAATCTGTAGCTGGCACTTGGCGGTATCATCCTGGCTTGCAGCATGCTCCACAGCTTCGCCTTGCAGTAAGGACACACTTCAGTTGGATGAAACTGGGTGCGCCTTCCAATCAGCATCCTCCGAACCTTTGACATTGAAAACGATTTGAATACTCCTCGGAAGAAACCCACATCCTCCTCATCCCCTTGGTCGAGATGTTCGCAAGGGTCGGAAACATACAAAACATCTGATCGGCACTGTGGCAAGAGAAAGCTTTTTCCCGATGTTCTAGAGAATCGGGTCCTATACACAAAGTGACCGGGGATTTGAATGCTCTTGAACAGGCCGCCTTTTGTACAGCCTGAACAATATATAAGCAGCTTCCCGAGTGCCCTCCAGTTCCCGTCAACACTGTGACTCCCGCTAGACTGCAAATCGGTCATCATCTTTGGGGCTCGTGTTCGACAAAACTCCTTCCAGAGAATCCGCTTGGTAAGGTCATCAAACCATTTGCATACACACGAGAGAGTGGCGATCAGCTTGGGGTTCCAGTTCAATCGTTGAAACACGAGGAAGATGATATCTTCGCTTAGATGTCCTTTTGTGCATTGGCAACTTGAAGAGTGTATGCAACGATACTGCTTTGTTATAATCATTGTTTCCACCAATTAAGAGTGAAAGAAACAATTATCATAAGTCCTTCCTCTACATGGCATGGACAAAGATCATACTAATCAGTAATGCAATCGCAGTGGTAATATTCAACGACTAAGTATCTCAACCAGACAGCGACATATGCAGAAATCATAAAAAAATACATATATGGAGGATTACCAATTTCCAAGTCAATCTTTCTGCCGACTAATGTATAAATGGTTTCACATAAAACTAATCCCCAAATAGTAACGTCAAGAATATTCAAACCTCATAAATTCCACAAAGACCTAATGAACCACTAGCAGTCTCGGTGCTGTTAGAGAGTCAAACAAAGGTTTTATACATCTGAGTATCTGACCACATAGCAATCACACAATATTAAGCAGAAAGTATGGAGTAAAAATTAATCTTCTAATTCCAACAAAAAAAACCTGGCACAATCACCCAATACAATATCAATCCCACAAGATAACACAAAAAGAATCAACTCATCCCCCACATGCAACAAAGCTATAACAAACTTGAGAAATGGAAAATGTGAGCTGCACATGCAAAGATGCTGAGTAAGTTCCTAACAATGCAAAGCAAGCACCTCCGCACTTTAGTGCAAATACTTATTTCCCAAATCACAAAACACAATCAGAATACACTGAACCAACTAAGATGTATCTTCACTTTAGTTCCAGCTTCCAGATGAACCAAAACATACAATGATGAGTTGTTTTCTCAATGCATGTTGTTCCAACTCTAACATCCAGATCCAAAAATCTCCCACCAAGAAAACTCACAGCATTTTCACAAAACCCAACTCAAAATCTCAACATCACAAACAACCAACCCATCAAAACCCACATTTAGATCCTTCCCAAAAATCCCCCAAATCAGCAATAACCCATCAATTCAAAAAAAAAATCAGAAATTCCCAACACCCCAAATCACATCATAATCAACATTCAACCCACAAAACACATGAACTCTAGATTCAAGAACAAACCAAGCCAGATCAACAATTCACCACAAAACCCAATACCCAATTCCTCACCTCAGCTCATGCGGCTCGGCCTCCACATCGCCTCGAAACCACAAAACAACCCTTTTCTCTGCAAACCCAGAAAACAAAAACCGATGAGGACACAGATTAGCAGATACAAATGGCAACAAAAAAATTTCAAAACAAACACAGAAATTGAGAAAATTTAAACACCCACACTCAAGAAACATTGGTAAAATCCAAAACCCAGAAGTGGCAGTTTCGTCCACACAAAAAAACAGTCAAAGAGAAAGTGGTGATTCGCAGCTTTCTGATAGCATTTCCATAGATGAGACTGAGTGAGAAAAATGGAGAAGAAGAGAAGAGAAAATACTTAAAAATTATAACCTCACCAGCCTCGAGTTCCCGTAAATAACAGACAAATATAGTAACGACACGTGTACAAAGAGTGAGGTGGCTAGAGCCAAGTCGACGGGTGGGACCCAGAATCGTCGTGCGTGGCGCTCGGACAATTGGAGGTGATTGGTGTGGACGACCAACGAGGTTGTCTGAGAATTGCTCATTGGCTTACTGTTCCTGCATTTGAGTTTTTTGGTTGGGGAAAAAAGAAGGGTAATTCAATTTGAGTACCCAATTTTGTTTCATTTCAAAATATGTATCTCAGATTTAAATATTTTTTTTATCTATACCCTAACAATTTTTAAATTACACTTAAAGTAACAGATGTTAAATATAACAAAATTGATGTGCTAAAAGTCAAAAATACTATTACTATTCAATTTTCAAATTATACACATATATATTTGATAAATTTAAAATGACTATTTTACCCTCAATAAAATAATTAATTAAACTTACACTTAAAAGGTATATTAGTATTTTTGAATAACAAAATAAATTATATTAAAAATAAGTTGTAAAAATATAAATTTGCCCTCATCTTCAACCTCTCACTCTGTAACAACCCTAAACCATATAGCTAGAGGGAAGTGGTGCAAATAGTGTTGCGAAGGAAGTTGAGGGAGCAGAAATGGGACGCATTGGTGATCGGCGACGGGCTGTCCGTGGCCATCATCAGACACTGCTTGAAGCTGGACTCCTTCACAACTTCCGCCGCCGTTCTGGGTCGCCGATGTGAAGGCGTCTTCTCTTGTCCCTTTCTGCAACCCACCATAAGCCAGGAATTTGGGTTGTGCCCAATATTCTTCAATTTGCCACTTTGGTGGAGTGTTTATGGCATTTTGAGAAAAGGGCTAGTGAACAAAATTTGTGCTCAGATTTGAGTTTGCCAGGAATACTGCTGCAATGTCACTGTGGCGTTGTAGTTACAGATCTCATGCCTTGTATGGTGTGTTAAAAGAAAGGGGAAGAAAAAGAGGGAGTGGAGGGCATATGGTCATTTCACAGTTTTT
>JAYMTS010000569.1:0-10337 GCA_036898005.1 Geranium phaeum
TAAGCTAAAAATGGTAAAATATGACATTTTTACAAGTCTCAATATAGTAAATTAGAACAACTTATGTTGCTTACATAATTTTGAGCATATAAAATACTAACTTATGTTGCTTACAAATTGAAACTAGTATTATAAAATAAAAGAAATTATAGCTCACAATGGTAAAATATGACATTTTTACAAGTCTCAATATAGTAAATTAGAACAACACATACATATCAGAGAACTTTTTTTTTAAGTACCATCATTGTACAATACCATCAACAATTATGTAATAACAAAAATATGTTTACATAAATAAATATTAATGAACATCATATATTTTCCTTAAATGAACAACATTTGTTGTTAAATTTTTTATTATGTCACACGGTCAACATAGAAAGCCATATTATTCTAAACACGTTTAACCGATTCTCACAAGTTAAACCATTTATAAATTAGAGATACCAAAAACACGTTTATAAATAAGGGGAGTTAGATAACAAATCAGCTCTACTCAAAGGATGTAAGTGAATATTTTTCAAATTATTATTCTGTCAAAATAAACTGATGGTGTGAAAAAATGGTTCACAATTGACTTGCAAAAAATAAAATAAAGTAATTTTCTTTTTAAATACTGATAAATGAGTTAAAAAACTAATAATACAATTTCGGGAAGGTACGTGAATATTTTGTGATAAAGAAAACGAAAATGTGACTTTGGGAAATAGATGAGACGTGTGATGGATACGAAACACGCAGCGTAGACGAGAGTGAGTGAGAGTGGTATTGATATTGAATCGAAGCTGTTTGTAATATTTGGGGGTTTTGACTCCACAGTAGCGACTCTGCTCTCCATCTCCTTCTCCTTGTGTGGTGTTGGTGTGGCTCTCTCTCTTAGACTCCAACCTTTTCTCTCTTATGGGTCTTCTTCTTCTTCCTGTAGCTTGAAGCTTCCTCCGTTTCTTTTGCTTATTTTCCAATCATCATCATCTTCATCTACCTTCAGCATTCTTTCTCTAATCTCTTCATAGATCCAACTCCTCCGGCAGGTAACCTTGTCTTCCTCTTGCTATGCATCTCCTAGATGCCTAGCATAAATTGTGGGTGTTGCTGATTGATGTCAAGTTTCCATTTTTATTTCATATGCTTTGTGGGATTTCTTTGTTTTGATCTCCCCTTTGCTCTAATTGTTTCTATCGATGTTCTGTCATTTAAATTTGAACTGGGTTTCCTTAAAGTTTCAATCTTTTAACTTTGTTTGGGAATTTTGTGCCATAGTTTCTGGATTCATAATGAAATGACTATGCTATTGGCTGTGTGAACTGGAGCAGTGCATGTATGAACTGACTGAGTTTTGGGTTATTTTTAGGTCATGTGAATACTCGGAATTGTTGAGCCTTTGTATGGAAAACAGTGAGTTGAGGTAGATTGTTTGGTTGTCGACACAATGGGCGGATTCTGCTCGAGGAGATCCAGTGTTGATAATTCTCCCAGTGGAAGCTTTCCAAATGTTAATGGACATGTTAATCAACGATCTGGAATCGTTCATCAGTCTCGTGGATTGCATCAAAAAACAGATAGCAATTCAACTCCATCCAATGACGGTGAGAGCAATGGAAAGCAATTACAAGAACCCTTTACGTTTCCGGAGATGAATGCAGTTTCATATGGGCCGGGTCCAGAGGATGTCAATGATGGGATACCTCAGTTGTCGAGGGTGTTATCAAACAAATCTAGATCAACCAGGTCAAAGCAAGTTGCTGTTGCAAAGGTAAATTGCAGTTTATTAAATGCATCTCCCTTTTACTTTACATCCCCTCTTTCCCATTCTCCTTTTTAGTTTCTTTTCTTCTATATTTCATTGAATGTAATATGAAATGTTGTAGTTTGAGAGGATTTATAGACACAGATTGTGTTGTTATTTTTCCTTGTAATATTGAGAATTACTGGCTATGAAGTTAGTATCTTTAGAACACAAGTATTGAGAAATTACAAAGAAAATTCATCAAAAGTATCTCTACTTTCTTAATAAAATGTCAGCATCTGCAGTGTTGCTTTTGCACTTCTATTTCCATTCGTTACATTGGAAAAATAGATGTTCCACTTTGTTATCGACTCAATGTCCTGGATGGTTGCCGTTGATACCCTTTACTTCGAAGAAGAATAATTGAAATGCATGCCCTAGTGCCCTAATGTGCATATTTATGAAACTGACGGTACGCACCTCATTTCAGGAGGTTCTTTAAAAACTAATTTGAAATTAGTTTTACTTTTATTCACCTACTCAATATGGTGCCAAGAGGTATTGACTTCTGAAGTTTTCTCAATTATTTCTTCAGCTACCATAAACTGGTAACTTGGCCAAGTTGACTGGAAGTGAATAAATTTTTGTTCAGATAGATGCAAATGAATGCAAGTCTGCAGTCATTGCTTTGATTGCTGGGGTCGTGTCTGTTGGGATGATAGATATCCTCTGGTTAACTTGACTCTATTGTACTTAAGTTTATGAGTTTAGATACATAAAGAAAACATGTCAGTTTTCTTACCTATGGCTGCTCCAATTCTCGCATGTTATATGCCTAGTACCCTTTATGATCCTAAAACATTTCTCACCTAATTGCCGGGTGGAATTTTTAGTTTCTAGTCTGTCATGTATACTGGTTTTGGATGTTGGTTTCTGTATTTTGTTGCCTTTTTTTATCGGTAAAACAGTTATTTCAAAAAACAATAGGGATTCCCGGGACAGGAAGGAACCTCAAACCAAGTCTTTACAACGAAAAAAACTAGATGAAACCAGAGACAAAACAGATAGCCAAAGAAATCAAAATCAGAAGGCAGATGGTGAAAGAGTCCATCCTGCAAAGTCAGGAGCAACTGCCTTCTTAGCTAGCCAAAGAGTAGGACCAATGCTGAACTTTGAAAAGAGATTTTCCCGGGGACGAGTCTTCCCCCCGAAAAACCTTTGCGCTCCGGGATAACCAAATCTGGCAGCGGCAGAGAAAGCATAAATGCCTCCAAGTCCTCCCCAATGATATTGGACAGAGTGAATCCCAGCTCTCCAGTAAGGCACCGACCCGATCCTGCAATGGAGTCTTAATTCCCCATCATGCTAGAACAAGACCCCATAGCTGCCATGCCCAGGGGCAAGTGAGGAGAAGATGTGAGCAGTCTTCTAAGTATGATTGGCAGAAAACACATGCTCAGGCTAGGCAGTGTATTCTGTTTCCTTGATGTTAATCCACTACAAGATATGTTGTTAATTTGTTTGTCAGAGATATATGTTATACATACAAGCCAATGCTGTTTTTTTGCAATTTTTATAATATACCTATAATTTTGGTTGCATCTGTGTCGCAGGTTTCTGAAGTGAGTTCGCTTTTGGGAAGAGCTGGTACTGCTGGGCTTGGGAAGGCAGTAGACGTTCTTGATACTTTAGGCAGTAGCATGACAAATTTGAACCTGAGCAGTGGTTTTACCTCAGGAGTGACAATGAAAGGAAATAAAATTGCAATTTTGGCCTTTGAAGTAGCAAATACAATAGTAAAGGGTGGCAATCTGATGCAATCCCTTTCTAAGGATAACATTCAACATTTAAAAGAGGTGGTTCTTCCCTCAGAGGGTGTGCAAAATTTAATATCTAGAGATATGGTTGAGCTCTTGAAAATTGCTGCTGCTGACAAGAGGTGGATAATGCTGACATAGCTATATTGTTTTGCTAATTACTTCTGTTAATGTACTTGATGCTAATGTAGAAAAAAGATAATCATTTTGTTCTTTAATACTGCAGTGAAGAACTGAAAGTTTTTTGCGGAGAAGTTGTACGATTTGGAAACCGTTGTAAAGATCCCCAGTGGCACAATTTGGATCGCTATTTTGAGAAGTAACTATAGTGGCATATTTCTAACTGTGTTTCTGTGTCTAATTTACACCACATTAAATGATCCTTTTTTTTGCTGTCCTGCTGTATCTGTTCGTCATTCTTAGGTTGGGGTCAGAACTTACACCCCAAACGCAGTTGAAGGATGAAGCAGAGACATTGATGAAGGGCCTGATGAATTTAGTTCAGAATACAGCTGTGAGTGTTTCTGCATCTGTAATGTTTTAAAAAGGGAGATTTTCCTTTAACCAATATCTGATCCCATTTAGCAGTATTTACCCTTTACTACCCAGTCCATGGTAAAAATGAAGCTCCAGTGACATTTAAAAAAAGTAATCTCTTACTGATAAATGTGGTATTTGAGATCACATATGTCTTGTTTCAGCTTAACCACTTAATAACTATAACTTTTGGGATGAAAACTTAACTTGATATCTCAAAGCAAGTTTACTATAGATGCTGCCTTGACCGTGTTTGATTGCTTCTCCACCTTTTATCCAAGTAGGGGGGGAGGGTGTCTTAGAGGTGTTCCGTGCAGAATGTAACAACTTAGGTTTTTGAATTTAACTTAAAACATAAAAAATAAGTCGTGCTTACTTAGTATTCAGTATGTTTTTGAATTTAGTATTCAAAAAATAAGTAGGTTTTTGAATTCAGTATGTTTTCCTTCCTCCCGTCTCGTGTAAAACAAGCAAACGTTAAATAAATGGTCCATGTGTAATGCTTTAAAGATGTTTCACCTGACCTTGTTACTAGAGCAAATCCCACCTTTTCAATTGCAGGAATTATATCATGAGTTGCATGCCTTGGACAGATTTGAACAAGATTATCGGCGTAAGCTTCAGGAAGAGGACAACTCAAGTGCACCTCAAAGAGGTGAGTTATGTGTATGTGTCTAACATGATATCAACTTTTGTGAAAAGTTCTCTCTCTTGATCATGGTAATTCCTTGGTGATGAAGAAATTCTTAAATCTAAATAATCAGAAGAGTTTTGAATCTAACAGTTTTGCTATATTATATGACTGCTCAGCCTGCGGATAATTCATTACTGATTTTTACAGTTTCTTTTTTACTATTTACATATACGACGGATAATTATCTTGATTCCTATTTAGTTCATACTGTATATTGCTAGACCATGTATCAGCATTGGGTTATTGCTTTGGCACAAAGCAGGATTTAACTTTTGGTTTCAAGGCTTCACTAACATCTTCTGTAGTTTTGTGCACCCAAATATTTTGAAGAAGAATTTTCAACTGAAGAATTTGTGAGATCTGAAATCTAGACAAAATGACTTGGAAGCCTTTATTATAAGTTATAGTTGTTTTCCATCGTTTGATCTGTAAGCAACCTTCCCTTTTCTGTTTCTGATGCTCAGGAGACAGCCTTGCAATCTTGAGGGCTGAATTAAAATCTCAACGAAAGCATGTTAGAAGTTTGAAGAAGAAATCACTCTGGTCCAAGATCTTGGAAGAGGTAACAAGTCAGTATTTTATAGGAAGCTTTATAAAGTTGTTAGCTTCACCTTGAGACATGATGGAACTTTGGGAAGCTCAATACTGCATATATTGAAATTAGAAGCTAATATTTTAGAGAACCAAGATGGTTTTATGCCGGTTCTACTGTGGAAGCTATGCTCATGCTTAGATGCCATACATAAAAGCATAAAGAGAAAGGAAACTAATTTTACCTGCCTTTTAATAGCCTTGAAAGACTAGGATATTATAGAAATTTTACGATGGGTACTAGGCAGGAAGAATGTATTAATTTAACTCAAAATTCAAATGAAGAAACATCAGCTAGTGTAAGAAATAGGAGAGGTGGAGTCACATGAGATTTTTTCTATCATAATGTGATTGTACCAAGGATCGGCTCTAATACCTTTCCTTTCGCCCAAGTAATTGATAAGTGTCAATCTCTGAGGTTTATTAATGAATACTGAGTCTTGGTTCAGACTGATTGCTTATCAATTACAATAGAGAAGGTTCCTTTATATAGGGAACAATGTAAACTAAACTAGGAAACAGTAGTAAACCTTAATACACCAAACTAAACCCTAATGGGTTTTACATAATGCTAGCCCAATGGGCCTAACATAATATAACCTTAATTTACCCTGATTGACAAAAACCATATATGGAATTAATTGAAAGTTGTTTGGGGCAATTTGGTACTTCACCAATTGATGAAATTGAAACGAGCCTTCATTGTGTCAATCTTGTCCCAAATCAGCCGCTAAAAATTGATTTTCTTTTTCAGTGTAAAACACAAACCCTACACTCTAATCTCTATTACTCCAACCGATTTTTGTTCATCTTGTCCCAATACCATGAAGTTAGTGTCTAAGTCTTCAACTTTAGCGGCTGATTTACTCGAATTGCTCCAGTTAAACGAAAATAGACAAGAATCTCAAACTTGCCAACTACAAAGAAGCAATGTTTAAGTTTTCTAAGTCTTGATTTTCTATTTTATTGATTTGCATGTGTGTTTTTTGTTGAGATTTATCAGTGATTTTATACCAAATCCTAGTTAAGGTGTTTGGTGATTGTGTAGTGCCCCTTTTTCGAAATAAGGGCTTATGTTTGTTCACAAAGTCAATACATGTTTGATGATGTATTTGTTTGATAATTTTGAATTTATGATATGGTTTTACGACTTGACCGCATCCCACTTTGTTAAAATATGGTTCATTCTTTTCATTACGATTTTTCAAATAATGTATTATTTCATCATTACATTTGTTACATGCAACCATTATTGCTTGAATAATTATTCTTCTACTACGTCATTTTTATTGGGTGTTTTGTTATCACATTATAACATCTCACGTTTATCATGACATGTATTCATTGTCCCATTCTGCAAAATTGTTCAATTGTTACTTGATTATTCAAATAATAACATATATTCATTGTTTCATTTTGGTATTGTAACATTTGTATTGTTACAATGTAACATTTGTATTGTTACATTCGTGACAATTGTATTGTTACATTGTAACATTTGTACTGTTACATTGTCACATTTGTATTGTTACATTGATTCATTTACACGACTTCAATATTTCACTGTTACATTGTGACATGATTTCGAGTATCTTGGCCAATGGAACAGAGGAAAATGGAACAATATAACAATGGAACAATGTATAATGGAACAATGATTGAACCGATATGTACTCATTGTCATGATATCATTGTCATTATTTATGTTTTCATAGGTACGTATTTTTTTTTGAAGTTTCATAAGTACATAATTTCATTAAATAACAAGTTTGAATTTGGACTAATCTACTTAATTTTTTGTTAAGTTTTTTTTGAATATTTATTTCAAATTTAAATTATTTTTTTTTGGAATCATACTTATTTATTTCTCAATTTTCTATTTTAGTGCAGATCAAAATCAAATGCAATGACCATCATACCCTTTTTAATTGAGTTAAATAATTTTTAATTAATGAAATTATAGAACAATCTGGATCATTAATTGATTACATCCAATGGATGTAATTGATTATTATATTTGTATTAAATTAATATATGTAGCTGAATCCATCCCATTCAAATACGATGTTACATGTCTTTCGACCTTAATTTAATTAGCCTTAATTGAGTTGGCTTACTGTATCCTTACAGCTAAATACCCTATCGAGGGCGATCCAGATTATTCGTCTATGAAGGTCGCCTTCTAATTTCAATATTTGTTTTCTTGGAAAACCAAAGCCCTAGTTTGAGTCCAACCATGGGAGACGCGAACGATGCCTTCATGCGCGGCCCCAACGCCGCCGTCCAGGCCCGCCCCAAAGTTCAGAATCGCCAAAACGTTCAACAGCTCAAACTGGTTCGTTCTACTTTACTAATTGTTGCTTGCGAATTCGCTTCTCTAATACTTGAAATTCCTATAATTTAATAGTTTCAAATACCCATTACTGTATGCTATGCTCCTTGTTTTTTTCCAATTACTTACCGATTCCGTGTGTTTTTAGAGCGATCTCATGCTGTTCAGTGCAATTTAAAACCTGATTTTACTGTAGCTTTTTGATGAAATACTGCAATTGATGTCTATTTCCACGTATTAGAATAGAGGGACTTGAATTTTTTGTTTCAGTATGAAAAATTTGAGGTGTTGAGGTATAGATTTATTAGGTTATTTTTACTTTCACCTTGGTAATCAATATCAAACAGTAGCTGTGCACTCATCTTGGATTTGTAAGACAACGGGTGTTCGTTCTGGTTTTGTATTATAGGGTCTTGAATTTTTAGTTTTGGTATGAAAAATTGGAGTTGTTTGAGGTAGATTAGGTTCTCTTACTTTCACCTTGGTAGTCAGATATCAAACAGTAGCCGTGCACTCATCTTGGATTTGTAAGACAACGGGTCTTCATTTTTGTTTTGTTCTTGTTCGGTGTTGCTCATTATCTGTGTATTCTCACAATCTCACGTTATGCAACTAATGTTGTCTGTGCAGATTGGGCAAAGCCATCCCACTGGATTAACTGCCAATCTCTTAAGACTATTTGAGCCTCGGCCTCCGTTGGAATTCAAGCCTCCTCCAGAGAAAAGAAAATGCCCGCCATATTCTGGTATTATATCCCCCTCTTATTTTCCCCATTTCATGATTGATATCCATAAGCTCAGCTTTGTTTTTTTTTATTGAATTTCTCTCCTCTAGGAATGGCGCAATTTGCGAGTCATTTTGCTGAACCCGGAGATCCTGAGTATGCTCCTCCTGTCCAGAAGGGTGAAACTCCTGTAAGAAAACCCCGCCATATTCTGTAATATGTCTGTACGAATAAAAGTTGTTATATTATCTGTTATATATAGTGTCAGGTTTTGGTACTACAGATGCTTAAGGAGAGTGTTTACATTTAAATCAAGTACATCTTAATTGTGCAAAGTGCATATATATTCAAGAGAAAATACATTTAGAGTCTACTCAGGGTGCTCAAACTTAAAATGTGTTGATAATGCATACTCCAATAGACTTAAAATGTACCATGAACAAATTGAGGCTATAAAATGTATTTGGTGTAGACTAAAAAATTTATATAAAAAGTTTGACACTTTAAACGCATTTCACCATTTTTTTCTCAGTTTTGTCTATTGTGTATCATTTTTAGCCTTTGGATCTCATACATCAAACTCGTTCTGTATTCATTATTTGCTCGTCTACTGTTTACAATGCAACATCTGTTGTGAAGCATTTGGCGTTAGAGTACCAGGTTTTACTTTTTATTTTTTGACACCAAAGGTGCCATACTTCTTGTATATCAGATTAACTTGATGTTAACCTGACATAATGCATTTGACGTGATAGAGCTACATGTATATATAAGAAATTAACTTAGTGTGTCTTACGTTTTCTTGCATGTGTTAATGGATTCAGTCAGAAAAGAGAGCTAGAATCCACAAATTACGGCTTGAAAAGGGCGCAGAAAAGGCGGCTGAGGAGCTTCTGAAATGTAATGCCACCTTTCATGCTTTTCTTGCTAAACATTATATGATTAGTGCTATGATTTTGGTATATTTGTTTCGATATTTGTCTTCTGTTGCAGATGATCCAGGTAGTGACCCAAACGTAGCAGGAGATCCATACAAAACATTGTTTGTAGCCAGGCTGGTATGAATTAATGGATAATTGCTTATAGATATTCATGTTTCTCTCCAATTTCTGACATGTATGAGTTATTATTTATATTGTTTGCTTGCAGAGCTATGAGACAACTGAGAGTAAGGTTAAAAGGGAGTTTGAATCCTATGGGCCAATTAAACGGGTAGGTATTTCAAGCAATTCCCAACCGGGATCGGTAAGATAATCAGTATGTTGTTTCTGATCAAAAACAAATAATCAGTATGTTGCAGTTTCTATGTTTCCTCTCTTTAAAAACAAAACAAAAAAGTGAGATTTTAAAATGCATATTTTCATATTTATTTTTAAAATGAAATTGTATGCTTTGTGCTGTGAAGTTTTTTCCATATTTTGCTACCTGCTTATGTGACCCGTCACACGTAGGAACCTATAGTAAATCGGTATTAGAGAGTTGTCTTATTTGTTAATAGTTACGAAAATCTACTTTCAGAAAAAAATCAATTGTTGTATTGCATTGCACTGAGACAACTTTCTGTTTTGATAGTATAGAAACTGCAATAGGTAGTGCATGATGTATTCATTTTCTTTTGTAATCAAATTGATCGGACACTGTCTGGCATTTCCATATCCCGTCAATATCATTGCAGTGTCAATTGCAAGTTGTTTATAACAGCACAGGTAGGACCTTCTAATAATGCCCTACGGGTTTGTTCTACTGATCCTATCAAACTTCAATTAATGTATACCAGTTAAGACATCTTCTTTGGACATGGGTACTGTCCTGGTTTCTAGGTATGTTTTAGCATTAAGATATCTCATCTCTAGACCCTGGTAAGGGGGTGATTGGTTCTGCAAATAAAAATATGGTTTCCAACACCCTACCAT
>JAYMTS010000570.1:0-10316 GCA_036898005.1 Geranium phaeum
GAAAGATATTTTCCCAACAGATCTGAGCCAGTTAACACCCAATACCAGATCAACACCTCCTAATGGCATAACTATGAATTCTCCAGTGAACCAGACTCCTTGCATTTTCCATCTGACATATGCTCTGGTTCTGCTCGAGAATTTTTCTCCATTTCCCATTTTGATCAGAATGGGAATTCCTTCTTCTAGTTCAATGTGGAGGACCTTTGCTGTCATGACATCAATGAAGCAAAAAGTAGCTCCAGTGTCTATTATCACTGACACTTTCCTTTCTCTTACAATTCCTTCTACCCTGATAGAAGTATCACTGTCTTTTCCATCTAGGGTACACAATGTTTCCTCAGCAATCTCTTCATCATATATGGGGTTAAGAAATTCATTTTCTGGTAACGCTGGCTTGTCTGGTGTTTTAGGTTCACTGTACTCATCATCTTTTTCCTCCTCTGCTTCTTGAGAAAGCAAAAAGAGTTGTTTCTTGTTAGGACAATCATGGGTTCTGCTGTATTTAGCAGGACATCTGAAGCATAAACCTTTGTTTCTTCTGTCAGCTATCCATGCTTCATCGACCTTTTGGTAAGTGGGAACTTGTGGTTTTGTGTTGTGGCTACTCTGGGTCTTTTGGTGTTGGTGTTGGGATTTCATAGTTGCAGGGTATGTGCCTTTGTTTTTCTGTTAATAAGGTTTGTCATAATGTTTGGGTTGGTGAGTAGTGGTTGACTGGGAGTGTTTCAATTCTTCAAACCTGGCTATCTGCTTGGCTTTACTCAGATCATGGGGGTATAACATTTGAATTCCAGGCCTCGGGTGTGCTTTAAGACCACCAATAAACATAGAAATGTAATATGCCTCATCGAGCAGGGGGTACCTGTTCATGAGTATTGATCTGAGCTCCCCAAACGCCTCCTCATATTCTGCTACAGTGCCTCGCTGGTGCAGATTTCTCATTTCAATCAAGATATCTCCTCCTCCAACCGGTTCGAACTGTAGCGCCAAGTCTTTACATAATGTATCCCAGGTTATCCTTCCTCGTCCTTGGTGGTACTCTGCAAACCAAGACCTAGCTCTTCCTTGAAAATGGATAGCAGCTAGTTGGACTTTATATTCCTCAGAGATGTCACAGAAATAGAAGTATCCCACGCACCCAAGGATCCAACCCCTCAGATCTGTTCCGTCAAATACAGGAAAAGATAAAGATGGAAACTTGAATTGTAAGGGGTAGTCTCGATCGGAGTCCTCATTTCTAGAGAATCTGTTGTGATCTTCATAGTTCCACCTGCCAATGCCTCTTCGAACTGGTTCCATGTCTTGTCGAGCTCCTCGATACTCTTGGTGCAAGGGTTCTCATTCTCCGCTTGGGTCGAAATGTCATCTTCTCTGATGGGGTGGAGAGGGGGAGAGAATACATGAGAAGGAGTGTGTAAAGGTCCTTTGTTTCTGGCATCAGATCCAGATCTGGCTTCACTGGATCCAGCATCTTGTTGTGGTAGATTAGCGTGCGTGCTCCTTTCTTCCCTATCCTTGGTAATCATTTCCAGCTTCAGCATGACCGCGTCAAATCGAGCGTCAATCACCGATTTGTAATCTTGGAAGTCGTTGTGGAGACCGTCGAACTTAGCTGTGAGATCTTCAATGGCTGCTTCATTCCTTTTGGACAGGTCATTAGGCGGCGCCATCTCAGCCACGGGAACGGTGGCTCTGATACCAGTGTAACGTTTATAAGTTCAGATTTAAATATAAAACTTCGAACTTGGATTAATTTCTGAAACTGGAATACAAGGTAACCTTGGAGTGTCTACAACCCACCCTAGCGATGAGAGGTCCTCAAGAGGCGTTAACAACACAACAAACTCAATACCCTCCAAAAACCCTACATAGTACTACTTATACTCTAGTAATGTAGAAACCCTAATAATCCTTCCTTGTCTTCTTCTGGTTTAATCCCGTTGCTTTCGCCAACGCTCCTTTCCCCTGTTTTGTCTGCTTGCCCAAGGATGATGACGATGCTACAGTCTCAACGGTCATCTCCACCTCAGCTCCCGACTTTGTCCTCGTCGCGCCACGTGGTCCAATCGGCCGCGACATAACTCTTTCTCCCAAACGCTGTCGTTCGGACGCCCGCGCTCCTTCATTAATCGAAACGACTCCGTTTTGACTCGTTGACTTTGGCTCGATCGTTGACTTGTGGACAACATCGTGACAATCTACCTCGAAATCTGTACGACTGTTGTAAACATAGAATTTTGTGGAGAATGTATATTCTGCTTCACAACGATCACACGTTACCAAGCTTGGTGATTTATTTAGTCTTATAGACCACAAATCAACATAAAGCATGAATTAAATAAACATGTTGCCGATGAGGAATAAAAGATTATAAATAATTGTTAATCTTAGAATTTAAACATTTAACGCAAATAACTAAAATTTGGTACACAGCTCAAAACACAAAATTTCAACGGATACAATTCAAGCAAAACCTCCAGAAGACGAGCCGGCTTCGCGAGACCGGTGGCTATGTCTCCGTTGCTTTTTCGCGCTCTTCTCTTTCCTTGACCCGCCATTTTCGTCTGCCCCTACATCCCCGTTTTCTTTCATTTTCCTACCGGACTTCCTCGACTTCTCTTTCAAGGCCTTCCTCTTCTTTCCAGAGGAAGGAGGAGTGGTGACTAGGTCTACAGTACCGTTGCCACGTGGCAACGGGTCTTCTTCGTAGTCTAGTTGCCAGTTACATAGCATCTCCTCCGGACCGACAGACTCAAGCTGTATCGGCTTCCCTGCTCCGGGAAGCAAGCTGTCAAAGGTCATCTCCCCGTTGGACCCTCCTTTACGTTCCAGCAGCTCTGAGTCCGGCCTGATTATGGTCCCGAGGATGCTCCTGTCCTCGCCTAGCCCCAAGATGGTCTTCACGTTGGTCAATGTGGAAGATGCCATTGCAAAAGCTGATCTAATCTGGGAAAAGACGGGAAAGAGTTATTTTAGGCAATCAAGTTGTGAAACCTGACTCTTGATTTTATTTTGCTAGTGTTAAATGAAAACTTTTTTAAATTTCAAATCAGTGTTACTATAAGACCCGAGAGTTCCACATTGCTAACTAAGACAAGTAGAATAACCAACCTGGAAATAATTAAAAGAATTCTTCCCGATGTCATTGTCCGGTGTCTGGTTCATTGAAAAGTAACAGATTAGTGAACTATACAGTCAAATATTTGCATGGCATGGAAATATGGGCATTTAGTTTCCTCAAAAAGGCTTTGGCTCAGTCACAGGAAATACAACTTAATTTGAAATATCCCAAAAGTCATTTGAACAAAGAGCTTTACACGGGACATTGACTATTCATATCCCACACAAACATGCATGAAGTAACATAAAACATGTCAAACTCTGAAATCACCTCTGGATCCTCAATGGAGATGAGAAATGGTTTTCCTTTGATTACAAATCTGAAAAAGAAAACACGCCAAAGAATGACGCAACAATTAAATACAGACAGACAATAACTTGAAGAAAAACCATTTTGGTACGACAGTAAAAAAGTCCTACACAGTCCAGCTAGTTTTTACCCTTTGTTGTTCTTCGAGTAGAAGGTTCCACTGCCTTTGCAAGATACACCAACATCGGCAGTGTTCAATTTTCGTCCATAGAAATCAAAGAAATGAACCTATTTTAAAGAAGCAGCATATAAGAAATACTGTCAAGTTTTACCCCGCCAATAGATAGAAATGCATGAAACACACATAATACTGTTGGTAATTAAAAAACATACCAAAAGAATTCCCAAGTTTTGTTCTGGCAAAGCTTGACGCTCACGTAAACTCTGTAAAAATTAATGCATGATGAGCAAAGAGTCAAAGACAATACACATCGTGGATTCATAATGTATAATACTAAGTACTAGAAAGCATCTACTAAGGAAAGAACCTCTCATAAACGAGATTAAAAGTTCTCTTTGTTTCTAATTAGTGGTAATACCAACAGAACACATTAACTTGTTGGTTTATATGCTTTCTTAATAGAAAGCATAAAGTCATTGTAACTTAAAAGTTCAAGCAGAATTAGGTATACCTGCAACATTGCTATGAGCATCACAAGCAAAGCATATGAGCCAATGCCACCAGAATATACCTGCATACATATGGAATACCAAATTAGGCATACATGAAAAAAAGTATGAAGAAACAAAAGATAAGTTATTCAAACACCACCTACCTCATTCAATTCTCTCTGCTGTAGGAACACTTTCAAGATCAAGCAAAGCGGTCTTATCGGGGGCCATTTAGATACTGCGTCCTAAATAAGCAATGTGCCATAGATTAGACTTCTGAAAGAAAATAATTAAATCACAAATATTTTATCGACTACCTACGACAGTAAAACTAACTACGACATTTCAACACAAGGATCACCTGTAGCATCCTTCGTACTTGCATACTAAAACTACAGTCCACAAAAGACCTACAACTGAGCATCTCAGCAATGAGCCATGACAACTCAGCATGAACCACTTGGTTTCTAGCGTTATGTATTTAGATAAGGATATCCTGAATTCTATGTACTTCTGACATAAAGCCATTGATAAACCATATCACAAAAGATAGAATAATTTATATTTGAGATAGGTAAGCCTTGACCAGAACACCTATCTTAATGACCAGATAAATCTATGGTCCACTACTGCAACGCGTTAAGATCACCGGAAGGAAAAAAGTAGTACCGAGAAAAAAATAGCAGATGCATACCTTAATAAACTCAGCAGCTTTCGGTCCATTTGTAGCATCAAAACTGTGCCACCAATATAAAGAAGTCAAAATTGGCTATAGTTAACATAATGATAACAAAGAACACCAATATCTGATTAATGTTAGTACCTGATCTTCATATTTTGGGGATGGAGGGTGTATTATAAAAGTGTCCCATTTTCATTTTAGCAATGAATAACCAGCAAATGGGACACGTAATTTGGGGATGGAGGGAGTATTATAAAAGCCCTGGCGCAGCTTGATAGACTGCTTGCTGAAGTGAAATTTATCCCTAGCTGAATATGCATATACTTGCACAAATTATGAAGATTTATGACACTTAGAGAACTCCCCTCTTATATTAAATGAGAGACCACTTTCATTCTTAGGAAGCTAATTATGCATCAAATAGTATATACCAATAGTATCCCTCCTATTATTAGTTGCCATACCTAGTGGCTTGTTAATATGTAAGGATAGGAGGGCATATGGGAATGTCTAGCTAAAACTCTGCTAATCCTTAACTTTTACGAAGGGTCGAACAGGACACTTGTTTTTGGCAAGAGAGAGTACTGGTTATTTGCTACACAATTAGGGTCAGTTGAACAAACTTAACTCCGAAAAATATGATACCAAAAATGATAAAATGCAATGCCAAGCACAAGAATTGGTAAAATCAATTTAGAAAATATACCTTATATCAAAAGCAACCCCACTTGTCTTTTCAATAAATTTAATAATCGGTACGCGGGCCTTGGCAATGACCTGAGATTGTAATCCACTCCAAGTTATACATAGAAACCCAATGCTATTAATACTGTATTTGCAACTGAAACACACCTGAATATTCTTTGCAACGCCCCTCTGCGACAGTGCCCTGGAAAGGCCGTACAGCCCTGTTTGTGGAGATCTAATGCCTGACTCCAAAATCACTACCTAAAATTATTAGATATTAGTAAGTAACTAGATTCAAAGAGTATAAGGAAAACATATTACAATCCAATTGCTCTTCATCACAAAGCTAAAGCAATCATGACTAGCTTTCCCGATTTGTTAGAATATTATGGACCGTGTTTCCAGCAGTATGAAGTCATCCAATTATTCCAATGAAATCTAATTACTTTTACAGCTACAAATTAACAGTATGGAAAGCTATCCAGGAGCAATACATTATACACTTACATCGATATCACTAGGTGGAAGATAAAGACCAGTCCTGAAGGATCCGAACACTTCCACCTACAAAGCAACAGTGAGGATTATTTTGGCCATGATTTGAAGTTTGAACTTCTTAATACATAAAGATAGCTGATGATACCTGACAATTTGGCCATATATATCTGATAACACTGAATACAGAGTCTACTGCAGCTTTGCGTGAAGCTTGCTCCTCGGGGGTTGGAGAAAGGAAATCACAAAAATCTACTATCTCTGAAATAGCCACAATCATTGTACATGTTATAAAACAACACTTTTTAAGGAAAACTGGAATTTTTATACCTGGTAGAATCAGTGTTATTAAACTCCCGAGTTCTCGTGAGTTTACCGAGTTTGGGACTGTGTTTTAATACTCAATCTCGGTAGTTCAATTTTACCGAGTTCTTACTCGATCCAAGTTGGTCAAATTTGCAAAATAAATTTGTGCTTTTGTTTTAACTTATAAAATTCTTTAAAAATATCTTATCTTACTGAAATATTGTAATTTTTGTCTTTCATGTGAAATTATATTTATGAATCTATGCATATCTAATATTCATTTGATACAAAACGACTTTTACCAATATCTCGCCTAGTTTTCAAAACTGAGTTCTCCTCCAATCCGAATTTAAGAACCTTGACTAAAATTCAACAAAACTACTTAAATATTCAAAATAAAACAAAATTTATTAAATCCCAATTAAGCTAACATCCAAGAACATGTCCACCACAATCCTAATTACAACTAAACCCAGCTATAGAACAATGTTCTTAAGTCTCAATTACGCACCAAGCTACAAACTAAGCCCAATATCAAATGGTTGATGAAAATACTTTTACAGCTACAAACTAGGGAATTCCAAATAACAAGCTGAACTTGCCCAATTCAATTCAATCCGATTCAAATCAATACATTTGTGAAGCTGGTGCATAGGGCTCTTAAATCTACTATTCCCCTAGATTCAGCAAATATTAAGCTGAATCTACTAGAATTCACTAAAACTACTGAAATTTGCAAAAATAAAGCAAAAACTCAAAATTTATCAAATCCCAATGGAGCTAACATCCATGAACATGTCCACTGCAATCCTAATTACAACCAAACCCAGCTACAGAACATAAACACAACTTGAGAATTGTAAAAAACAAACTCAAGTTGCCCAATTCAATGCAATTCAATACCTTTATGCAGCTGAATCTACTAGAATACACTAAAACTACTGAAATTTGCAAAAATAAAACAAAAACGCAAAATTTATCAAATCCCAATTGAGCTAACATCCATGAACATGTCCACCACAATCCTAATTACAACCAAACCCAGATACAGAACATAAACACAACTTGAGAATTGTTAAAAAAAAACAAGCTCAAGTTGCCCAATTCAAAACCTTTATGCAGCTGAATCTACTATAATTCACTAAAACTACTGAAATTTGCAAAAATAAAACAAAAACTCAAATTTTATCAAATCCCAATGGAGCTAACATCCATGAACATGTCCACCGCAATCCTAATTACAACCAAACCCAGATAGAGAACATAAACACAACTTCAGAATTGTAAAAAAACAAGCTCAAGTTGCCCAATTCACTTCAACCCAATTCAATTCAATACCTTTATGTAGCTGGAGCATAGGGCTCTTAAATCTACTATTCCCCTTGAACCATCCACCCTCTAGCTTCGGCTCCTCCGCCTCGGGAACGTCCCGGGGCGTGGCGGGCCCCGAAACAGGAAATGGGTCGACCACCTCCGAAGCACCCACGTCGAGGGAGAAGAAATCGACCGTTGAACCGCCCTCGAGAGAGGCACATTCGATGGTGGAGATGGAGATCTCGTTGCGGAACACGGAGTAGGGCTCCAGATTTCGATCGGACGGTGGAGATTGGTCGGCGGTGGACGGAGCGAGGGGGGTTAGGGTTTCGTAGAGGACGGGTTGTGGTGGCGGAGTCTCCATTGAAGCGAAAAAGTCGGGAGCTTTAGGGTTTTGGGATTTGGGGGATTTTTTTACAGGGAAAGAGAATTGGAAAAAAAGGAAGAAGAAGACAATGTGTGCTCGAATTTGGGGATTGTGGGAAAGTTGTGATTTTGGAACTGTTTTAGGGTTTTTGGTCCTAAATCTTAATTAATGGGAGGTAGGCATGGTTTTGGAATTGGACCGGACCGGTTAAGAATCGAATCAGACCAAATTTTTTGGTTCTCAACTCATGGAACCCAGATTCGAAACCATGATGTTCGGGATTGGTTCGGTTATTAATCGCGTTATTTGGCCTGGTTTTTTTGTTCTATCCTATTGAAACCGGTCGATTGTCAATATTTATTTTAGTCAATTGATAGATTAAATTTAAGGTTATAGATGTCGCACGACATTATGATGGCGGACAGAGACCTTCAGGGCTATGCCGTATTTCCATTTTAGTAATTTTTATTTTTTAATATAAATTAATTTAAACATGTAACAAAAATACATATAATGCTACAATTTATAATATTTTCTTTTTTAATGAATAATTAGTTTGACAGAATCGGTCCAAATCGGTCTAAAATCAACCAAAATCAATACAAAATTGTTTCAAAACGATATGGTTTTTGGCGCTACGGCAGTGCAACTTACTACACTGCTAATTGTTAAAGAAAATAAAAGAAAGATAAGCTTAAGCACTTTATTTACAAAAAAGGCATGCAATGCAATGCAACAAAAGCAAATAAAAAATAATGTAACTTTGTTTTTCTTTTACCTGTGGCTCCACAAAACAACCAAAGGAGAAACAAAGCTCAAAGCTGCTCTGAAACAAGAAAGAAATTAAAAAAGAGAAAAATTATATGTATGAGTGGGGGCTCAATAAGCTTTTGGCAAAGGCACCTTTTGGGTGGAATAATAATTTTTGCTTGATTGGCTCTTTATATGAATCCATTAGTATCATCATAGATCACATTATTGGACCATATATATCTCATACAGACAAGATTCAAAAACCTTCATATCTGTCACACACACACACACACTTGAGCAATTATATACATTATTTTATGTTATCTCTCAAATTCAATACATGTGATGAACAAAAAAGACAAAGATGAGTCTGGTTAAGAATTAAGATACAAGAGTAGAAGACACCACTCCATGGAAGAAACTTCCAAGAACCTTAACACCCATTTCATCAGATGTAACTCCATTTATATATTTATGTTCAAAAGCAAAGGACAGAAATAAAAAAATATTTATGTAGTAAAGTTATGAACCAGCTTCTCAGTTGGGTTCTTCAAGTCTCTTGTCAAATTGTCATAACACTCTTGTCTTGTTAATACTTAATAGTACCTCCTTTCCTCTTTTCCCTTTTAATCATGTAAATGGCATCAAAATATTGAGGAGAAACAAATGAAGTAATCAATAAATGAAAGAAACAAATTTACAATTACCAAATTGTTGTCAGTTACTAACTCAAAAAAGACTTCGCTAATACAAAGTTCAAGCAACATGAAACTAAACTTTACCATCAGATAGTAAGTTCAATTATGAAATAGTTTTCTGTGACAAGACGTTCGATAAATATAACATACTAATGGCTCTGACTTAATTGGATAGTTGATTGTGTATGTGTCTTTCGACAAACATATCAGTGTTGGACTCTCGACATGACGCATCACTTCATTCCAAACTCTGACTAGCTAATCAGTTAATTCTAATATAACTGCCGAGTTGTTAAATACTGTCAGAGTCTATTCATCAACTTATATAACAATTTGGGCTTCCATCTATCAGTTTGAGTTTTTAGGTTGGTTGGGCTCCTGACTTGGTATCACAGATTGGTTCTATCGGACAAGACATTCATCATATCCTTTCGGAGAGCGTCCAATCTATATTTTCCCCCGCTCGCATGTTTTCATGTGTATTCCAAACCGGTTTGCACGTGAGAGGAGGTCTCAGAATCCCAAATCCAGAAAATATAAATTTATTCACTAATTTATATAATAATCTAGACTTTTACCTTTCAGAAGATTAAAAGGAGACTAATCTTTTGAATAACTCATGAATCTCAAAATGCATGTAATCTTATATTCCCAACCCTAACAAAGACAAAACCCAAAAAGCAAAGACTCAATCAAGGTACTCTTTTCCTCCATTTCCCAAATTTCTCTCCACTCCTCATTGCACTCCCAAAAAGCCCTCTCCCTAATCATTTCATCACCTCCCACTAAAAAAAACACACACAATGCCAAAACCACACTCACCCCCATTTCTCTTCTCCTTGATCACTCTCCCCAACACTCTCGTCATCGGCGTCCCGCTCCTCACCGCCATGTACGGGGACTACTCGGCCGACCTGATGGTTCAGATTGTGGTTCTCCAGAGTGTGATTTGGTATACCCTTTTGATAT
>JAYMTS010000571.1:0-10313 GCA_036898005.1 Geranium phaeum
GGTAGCCCCCAGGACTTCCCCTCTGTCATTTCTGCAAACTAATCCCACACTCCACAACTTCCTTAGCTCGTCAGGCCCCGTCCACGTTGATCTTTAATCATCCCCGATTAGGCAAAATCCAAACCTACCTAGATCTTCATACATATAATTAAATTTCAAAATGCTACTCGAACAATTTTTTTAAGTTATTCCAATGTCTGGGATGCTACAGTTACTATCTTTCAACCTGCACATCAACATTAGAGTGAAATCCATTGCACACCACTAAAATAAATGATCAAATTACAAATGACTGCAAACACAACAGTATATATCATCCTGAATTCCGAGCATGAATTTAACAGAACAAATTCATAATACGTAACGTGACTAGGGTGAACTTATTATATAAACTGGATAGCGCCCCATAGCACCATTTTAGAAGTAGTAAATGTAGGGATCTAGCTAGCAATTGCCTCCCAAGATAAAACGGACTTACACCACTAACGAGTGTTGTGAATAGTGAAGACTGGCGAACGAATGATTGATATGTATTTAAGGAATAGAGAGAAGATGTTAGGAAAAAGATGAAAATTCTCTTCCAACTTCAATCCTTTATGGGTAAGGTTGTGAACCTTAGACCAACGTATGTAGTCAACACATTAGCAATGTTCATTGGTTGGATGCATTCATATGAACCATAAGTTGAATTAACAAGGTTCATGATGTATTCATATGAATCATAAGTTGAATCAACAAGTTTCATGATGTATTCATATGACTCAGAAGATAAATCATTAAGGTTCATAATGCACTAAGTACTATGCACTTTCATTTTGAATAAAAAAGAATAGGAAATGTATCAACCCCATGACCATGGTCGGGCCAGGCCGAGCCAAGTCGAGACGGGAGGACGGCGACGGTAACCGATATGTGAACTAGTGTTTGATCCAATTTGTAGCAACTTTAACTGATATTATCTCATTCAATATTTGACTGATTTTCATAAGTGTATATCCTGAGGTGTAGTTCTCGAAGAGACGAACACAATAGACATACACATGGTCTAATTCGATTACTATAATAGATCGTCGAAAAATCTGATCCAAACATGGTTTCCAACCGTTGGTACATTATTAGCAAGATAAAATAATGTTGTGACTGTGAGTGATAATAAAAAGATTTGATTTGTAGGAAATAGATCTGTTTGTTACAGAGTATAGTGTTTTATTAGTAGAGCAAGTATGTGAAAGAAATGATATTGAAATATGCTATTGTTTGGCATAGATGGTTTGAAATGAATTGTTTATGGTAATCTACAACTACTTTTACTAGTTAAATATTAGATTTTATCAGACAATGGTCAATATTGATGTGAAAATGTTAGCTTGAGAAATGATCAATCATATCATAAAAATATCAATCTTATAATAAAGAAAGTCAATCATTCGATTTAAGATACAAAACCAACTTTTGTGAAATAAATGGGCAACCTTTTCCATATTCAAAGTCAATATTCCTACTGCAACATGAACAGAAAAATCCAGAATATAAATATTCGGGCTCGTATATGGTACTGATTGTGGTAAAAAGAAATACGGACTAAACAATGGTTAGTTATTTAAACAAACCTTTTTTTGTGCGTGTATGTGCATATTTTTTGGCGTAGAAAATACAGCAATCTAGAATGAAGCTCAAATTTGAGGGAATATATATTTAAAGTTTGACCGACTGTATACAAAATATTGTTTGGGTCATTGGGTGCATTGTACATCCTTATTTTCTTTCCTTTCACACCAAAGTATTAGCTATGATTCTATATTGACACAACAAGTTTCGTTGCATGTTCCCAACCAAACCATCTCAGTTTCCTTGCAATTGTAATTGTAATTGTAATGTTTGGATTGGACCCATATGAATATTAATTTAAAGGGTACGGCCACATATTGGTAATGGTATCATCGGGCAACTACTTTTAATTCACTATACACCCAATAAATTATATCAACAAAATTCAGTGAGTTTGTATTTAGAATTAAAGCATCCAATAAATAAATAGATCGATGCAGGCAGGCAGCTAGAGAAGAGAGAGGAGAGGTAATTGATTTCTCTTGACAAAAACCTCTATGTATTGCTGGAGAGAAAGAGAAAGAGATCGCTTGCTCCGTCCACGTGCTAGATCCATCTCCCATAATCCCCAATTCTGATCCTCAACCCTAATTGCATTACGAGCTGAGCTGAGCTGAGATCGTTAATTATCTGATTGGTATCTATCTATAATAATGGCCACTGCAGCTGAGACGTCGAGTCTTCATTCTCCACGCGGCGGCGGTGGATTTTCCGGCGAGCATCGGCGGGGAGGCTCTTTGTCGCCTCCGTGGGCTCCGGCGAAATCGAATATTGAGGTGAAGAGCAATGCAGGTGAGTCTAAGGCTGCCTGGAGCAAGCCCTCCAATGGGGTGGTTGAGTCTATTGTGATGGGCGCTGTGTCTTGGCCTCCTCTGTCAAGGGATTCCCCCAAATCATCACCTCATTCTTCTCTCCATGGATCCCTCTCCACTACCCAGGTTCAGCTTCAGCTTCATTCACTCTTCGTTTTGCTTTCTCATACTTTGAAATTTATGGAAAAACCATGAATCTTCTTTGGTATTCAATAGCCCCCAATAATGAAATTGTGTACTGATACTAAGGAATTCGTGCATTTTCACACCAACTAAACAAAACAATGTCTGTTCGGATGTTAGTGCAATAGGTGTTACATTGCTTATTTTACGTGTTATGAAAATATGTGCTTATTGTAGGCGCCTGTAATTCCTCTTTCACACGACAAGAATGCAGCGAGTACAATCCCTAATTCGTCGCCTAATCATGTGTTGCCTGTTCAACAAAGATACACGAAACGTGGTGGTGGCAATAGCAGCCAAACTGGGGGTGGGCATTCGCATAGTGGTTTTACTCGTCCTCCCCCACCACCTCCGCCACCTCCGTTCCCTATTTTCCAACTGCCTCCAACTAGTTACGGCACATTGATATCTCCACTGCCAAATTCATCCCCGCGAGAACCCTCTTATCGAGCCGGTAACTGGGAAACCAGGCCTATTGCCGGATTTGTTCCTCAACTACATATGGTGAATGATCATCGGAATAACTCACGGAGGGGAAACTATGGGCCGCGTGGGGATGGCTCATACCATAATAATCTTGGAAGTAGGCGCGATCACATGCCGCCACAGAGGGGTAATGCAAGGAGCATTGTAAGAGCCCCTCCACCACCACCACACAACATTGCACCATTCATTAACCCTCAGATTGCGAGACCTTTCCTAACTCCAATCGGTTTTCCTGGTAAGTTGGTTGAATGAACTCATATGCTTTTATATGTTTCAGTGTTATTAATGCGTATCATCTTTTCCTCTCAGATGTGACATCTCAGTTAGGTTATTACCCCCAATTGCCTTCCTTTAGGGGCATACCATTTATTGCTCCTCAACATCCTCCATATTTTATACCTCCTCCTCCAGAAAAGCCTCTACATGTCCGCTTACTCGATCAAATAGAATTTTATTTCAGGTACCTTGGCATCATTATGTCATTTCAGCTAGCAATTAGTCGAGCTTAGTACATTATTCTTCTATACAGTTCTATAATGAGTTTTTCTTTTATTAAATTAAATCAAGTACTCAGGCACTATATTTTGTTCATTGCAGTGATGCAAATTTGATAAAAGATGACTTCTTGAAGTCAAAGATGGATGATCAGGGTTGGGTTCTCATTGCTTTAATAGCGGGGTTTCCTCGAGTAAGTTATTTATGCTTGATTAAACAACTTCTTTTCTAAAAATAAATAAATTTGAACTTGTTATCATGACTTGATTTTAGCATATGCTGTTAATGATTGGAAGTAATTCCTCTAACCAAACTACATTATTCACCTATTTACTTTAAGTTATTAATTTGTTGTGCCAAGTTGACACTAAAGTCTAGAAAATTTGCAATTACAGTTGGAACTTTATCTAAAATTGTCCGAGTAGACTCTTAAGAATATTTTAAGGACTATTATACACTATTTTGAACTCTATTTATATTTTGTTATTTCTTTTAATTATTAGTTTTGGGATCCCCAATTCTTTGTTAGATTATAAAAACCTAAAAGTTCAAGAATTTGTGGTTAAATATGGAAGTCCACTAACTCAGTGTTTTCTATTTTAATGGTTGCTCAGCTAACCTTAATGAAATTGCTTTAGCTGTTTTGCTTCTAAAAATGTTCCAGAAGAAAATGAATGCTTCCTACAGCTACAACTGAGTCATTCCTTAAACAATGTTTAGGTCAGCTTCATGAAATCCTTTAGCAAAGTTCTAGTTGTTTCCTGAAGTTCAAAATAAAAAGTATAACAGAAAAGCACTAGCCGATGGTTTTTTATGGCTGCAATATGAGCTACTGCTGTTTTGATGATATTGGCAGTACTTGCCACTTCAATGTAACATCAATGATCAGCCAACTGAATACTAGTTCCCCAGCCCACCACCTTAGCTATATTGTCTGAGTATGAGACAAATGTGTGTTGAGCTGTTGCAGAATTGACATCGGCTAGTTTGAGAACAGAGTGGTAGCGATACCAGATCAAAATAGGATGAGTAGTGGGGTTCTATACTAAGCCATAGAAATCTAAGTGCCACACTGTCATTCAAATCTTCCTAACCGTTATCCTATGGTAAAAATTCATGCTAAGAAGAACGACCATGTTTTGACAGCTCCACTCAGAAGTCAATGGTTACTCCTGGAATGTATCCTCAGATGATGCTCAAGGGTTTAAGGCTGAGCACCAGGAGCAACTTCTGTTTCATTATGATAATCTGGCCTGCTCTTAAAGAAGGCGTCTCTAAAAATGGTCCAGACTCCAGATGCCATGCCCCTTGTGTTGTTTCTATGGACTGCTATAGTGTTCTATTTAGATTGGGTTCTGGAAAGGTCAATGATAATGGATTGACCTGCATAGGAAGTTTAAAATAGTAATTTTCTTCTAATTCTCATGGTGGAATCAAAATACTGGATAAGGAGCTTCCCATTACATTATACATGGTTGGTTTAATGATTGCCGTGTTGTGGCTTTTGTAGAAGAGGCAGTCTCAATGGTTTATTATTGGAATGAAAATATATAATGCAGTCCGGAAATACTTCAAATATTTTACAAAGTAGATTATAAAGAGAAGTTCCTTTGAGTTTATTGATAAAGAATTACTAAGGTTTGGGCAGTTGAGGCTGTAGGGGGTCAATGCTGGGATGAACAGACTGCCTTACCTTTCTTTAGCTAATTGCTCTTTGCTGTGACTTCAACTGAAGTACATTTTTCACTTCCTTGTTGCTTGTTTACGGTATATTACTTGAGCTGCGTAGTCAATGATTTGAACTCTTTTTAATTTTTGATTTTTTTTTTTTTAACCAACTATATTTTGTTGGTAAGCTTTATTTCTGATAAAAAAACACGATGCCCAATTATGAAGTCTAGTTTGAACTCTTTTTTTTTTGCTTTGGCCCCGCCTCTGTTCAAGTAAAAAAAAGTTTCGCTAGCCAGCCATGACATGATAAATATGTGAACCACCAAATTGTAGCATACCCAAATCTAAAATCACTGCCCCGCTGAAAAAGAAACACGAGTATTATGAGGTAAGGAAACATGCAATCATATATACAGAAAGACCCTTATGCTTATTCATTTGAAAAATGAAATGACGCACAATAATGAATTTGCAGTAAATGTGAGATTGGTATCTTTGTTAGGAATAGAGCTTGTTATTGTTTTATGATTCAGGTACTGCTGTTTCGGTTCTATAAACCTATAACTGACATCATTTTTTGATATATTTACAGTTCTTATTTGGAAAATTGAAGGCAATTTATGGGATATGTGAAACACAGTAATAATTGGGTTTTTGACCTCAAGGAATATTTATGTTATGTTGTTGTTGAAGGCCCCCTTAATAAAAGGGTTATCCTTTATATTTCATTTATGTTCTGGGAAATTGAAAATTGGAAACTGCCCTTGCACCGGTGGTCCAACTACGCAAACATTATTGCACATAAGCGTATCTATACAACCAACGTTTAGGATGTTTTTAATATCTAATACTTCCCCTGTCTGTCTCATTATCATCGATATCATTTAACATACCAACTTTGCTTTCAGGTTAAGGGTTTGACAAGCAATGTTCAGCTCATAATTGATTCCTTACGAAATTCAACAATCATTGAAGTACAGGTAAATTCTAATCCCATGAATGTGTCTTAACTGTTTTTTTTTTCTGTAGTCAAATCATGTTTGCTTTAATGTATGAGTTGTTGGATTTATGGATATTAGATGAGTGGTTTAATATTTGAGTTTCTCGGTTATTAGCTTCATCCTGTACTATTTAGGATGAATTGCTTAATTCATGAAAGAAAACATACACTTCATCCTTAGCTGAATTTGTGGATGAGATGAGACTTAATTTCCAAGTGTCTACAGGATGAAAAGTTGAGGAGGCGAGACGAGTGGATGAAGTGGATACCTAATTCTGGTCATCTTCCAACTGAGTCAGGGCCATCATCCTCCAGGGCAGCAAATTACAATATGCTGGCGACATCCTTTTCGAATATGACAGTTGAGGAGATGAAATCCGAACGGAGAGAAATTAGTGTTGATGCTGTAGCAGGAACATCAGCTGGATCTGCACACCAGGAACAACTCTCCAATGGTGGAGACGTGTGTTTATAGAAAAAGATAAGCAGCATCTTCTCTTGGAGTGCTCTCCTTATGGGGACTAATTGGAGAGACTGGTCTAGGTCTGAGACCATTGAGCCTAGTCTTAGAATATTTTTTGAGGCCGTACATCAAATGAAAGAATAAATAGATATAAATCATGGAGAGAGGAAACAAAATGAAGATGGAAGAGAGTCAGGTAGAGTGCTTAGATACTGATGGTTGTGGCAGAGCCAAGAGTGGTGAAGGAGTTGTATAGTTTTAGCTTTGGTGTGGATCACTGTTTATTTTCTAGAACCATTAAAATAGTGTCTTAAAAAAGTTAAAAGGAATTCTTACGTTGTTATCTGTGTTTTACCTCTGCTGGGTGGAACTGGAAGGACAGTTGCATGGAGCATTTACTTGCATTGCTGAATGCAAATGCAAAATATATTAACTTATACGTTGAGTCTAACATGACCAAAACAATGTATGTATCTGTTTGGAAACAATGTATACGTTGAGTCTAACATGACCATGACCAAAAAAATTCACTTTACTGGTGATCTGTTTGGAAACCAGAATTTTGTAGGATTTAGATTTGGATTTACCTTCAATCCTAACATGACCAAAACAATGTATCCCACTAAGTATTTTATATTTTCTTGGAACCACAGATTTTTCTGATCACGCCTACCTAGAACTTGAGTAGAATAAACACAGGAAAAGCATTTCAATGTGATGGATTGTTTAAATGCTCTAAAAACCCTAGTGTTTACTTACATAAAATAACAAAAACAGCCAAGTTAAACGAAATCTACTACTATTGTACCAAAAGTATTTTATTTAACACAACAAAAGTACTATTTTATAAGGTATTGCTTGTAACCATGTAAAATATATAAATTTATTTTAATGCTCAAGTATAAAGTGGAAAGATAGACTATGAAAACAGAATTTTAATTAGAGATTCAACAAAATACCAATTTTCAAGTAAAGAGGAAATATACTTAAGTGAGGTTGAAAACTTTATTGGATTTATAGTTCTTATTGCAATACTGTTTCAACTTCCATTGTCGTCCAGCGGTTAGGATATCTGGCTTTCACCCAGGAGACCCGGGTTCGATTCCCGGCAATGGAAACTTTATATTTTTGGCTAACCCTTCCTGGGGTTCTCTTTTTCCTCTGATCCAACTCCACACGGCTGGAACTTTTCCTCCAAGTGATTTCTTGTGAAGGGGTTTAATTCAAATAGAAATGAATCGGCCTGCATGGCTTGTTCCATCTGTGGCACCGACTCACAATCACGGCCTATGTTTAAGAATGTATTGAAACATGCAGTATGATGAGGTCAAGGAGGGGTCGACCTTGGCAAGGTCATAATCGGACTTGAATAGTCCTGCATCTTTCATTGTAGAAAATGACAAATACTTTTCTCTAAAATTGAGACAAATTTCCCTTTATAAATTAAATATTAATATTTTTTTATATATTTTAATGATTGTCCAACATGTATTAACAAAGGGCGAGTCGTTACTAGAGCAAGTGAGAGCTCTAAAAAATTAAACTTTGAATCTCTATCCTGAGATCTCTACATAGCGAAATGACTTGAGAACTATTTTTATTGAAAAAAATTTATACTCGTACCCAATGTGGGCAATCTATATTCGACTTTTATACTTATTTTGGCAAATAAAATCTCTATCCTAAGATATCTACATTGCCAAAGAACTTGAACTATTATTAAAGAAAAAAATTGAACTTAAAATTGTAGGGCTTTACCCTTAATTAGAGGGAACCCTTCCAGAAATTCTCGAGGGCCTCGAGTTAAACCCAAGGCCCAAGAGGGGGTTTGGAAATAGTTTTCAACCAGCAATAGATGCGCCTCGGTTAGTACCTCACTAGCTGCGTCTTTGCCCCAAGCGCAAAGATAATTAAATTGTTGCGAGACCATCTCTTTTTATACGCACTACATGTCATTGATATACCATTTGTAACCGATGTGGGACTTCAAGGTGTATTCCGTTTCAGCCACTTCATGATCATTTTCTACAACTCCTTCTCCTAACTTGTATAGCTCCAACCAAATTAACCTTTCCCCTTCTACAACGTCAACGTGTATGTATTTCTATGAGGTTTTCATGTATCTGTTCATATTTTTTATGTTCATTTATGTTTTATGAGATTTGATAATGAGTGTTGCTTAGTTCCAAGCAAGCAGCAAGATGTGACGGGTATCAGAAAAGTAATAAACTAACATTCATAATCAACAAAACAAGCTCCAATCTACCAGTTGTGGTAACTTATTATGCAAATCACAGTATCTAGTCTCTCCTCCATTACTCAAATCTGATAATGGGACTCTACATTTTCTCCTGAAAGTTTGAAACTGCACAATCCTAGGAAAAAATATGAGACGAGGCAAACCTATCCGCCCCTCCCATGACTGACATTGCCACCGCCATCTTCACTCTGCTAAGATAATTTGGTCGATACCGCCATCTCGCTCAATGATCCAAACTTGAAATTCAGCTCTAAATGCGCATAACAGTCATTTTCGTGGATACCATATCCATGAACCATTGACTCCTTCATAGTGATTGGAACCACGCGCACTTGTATCTCGAACAAGCCCTCTACTTCCACCTTCACCTTGTTGGTCTGTGCTTGGCGTTGAACCTTGAGCCCCGTCTCCTCTGACCGCCACGCTTGGCCTTCCCTTGTTGGCACCTTAACATCTTGTTGGTCCAATTGGATCACCATGTTGTCCTCTGATTCATCCCACTTGGCAACCTTTTTGGCACCAATGTAGAGGCTGTGGTGAGGGGGTGGAACAAGATACCGATGGCCTAAACCCAAGTGAAGTCTCTTCCTCTTCCCCGGGTATTGCCAATGAAATGAGCGTTTATGTGGAAATCGGGATCGGAGACTAAACAAAAGTCCTTGTCCTTGTGGCCGTGGAAGTAGAACATCAGGCCGTCTCCTCCAATGAATCGCGGGTCCTGACACACTGCTCCTAGCCTGTCACATTCTGAGTCAATTCCCATACCCAAAATTAGTCACATACATAATGTATATTAAGAAGTTGTAGTGAATTAGGAACAAAGAAAGAATCTTAATTACCACAATATGGTTTGTAGAGTCAGCAATCAACTTGGCAAAGCGGAACAAGAAGCAGGACAAGAATGTAACAAGTTAATTGTACCTATGGCTATGTGATTATCCCAAGATTATATTACACTGTAAAATTGTTTGCTGTTTTTTTTGTAAAATTTGTATATATTTTATAAAAATAAAGAAATTGCTCCTTAAGTTAAAAATTCAAAAGTTCTAACATAATTTTTTAAAATAAGTTTAAATGTGTAAATTACTAAATTTGATCACACAAATTTTAATTAAAAATTAAAACAAAAAAGTTTTGGTTTTTATTTTCATGATTAATGTAAGGACCGCTCCCGGTCAAATTTAGTCAATTTGGCGAAAAACGGAAAATTTTAAAATTTTCGCACTTTGACCAAATGTTGACCCGGAAGTCAACGGAAACTACTTTATGAGCCATTCTAAGTGATTTCGTAATATTTGTGATTTTAGATTCAGGTGGAGGTCGAGATTGGACAAA
>JAYMTS010000572.1:0-10300 GCA_036898005.1 Geranium phaeum
TTCACTGAGCTTCGTCACCACCAAAACCAAAACCAGAGACCGAGCGACATGGGTACATGTAGAGCACCCATTTCCAATCTCCTCTCAACCCCCAAAACCCTAATCCCAATTCCTCAATCCGCCCCCAAATCGCCATTTCCGAGGCGGTTTCTGCTCTTCTCGCTCCCTCTCTCCGCCGCGGCGCTGCTTCTTCGCCGCCGTGGCTCCTCCTCTATCGCAGCCGAGGTGTTCGATCCCGTCACCGATGCGGAGAGAGAAGCGGCGGTGTTGATCTCGAGGAGGATCGATGATGCTCTGGGATTGCTCGAGAGAGGGAGGGAGTTGCAGGCTCAGGGAGATTTTAGTAGAGCTCTCGATTACTTCACTCAGGTGGGTGTGGGGATTGAGTGGTGTAGTGATGTTTTTTGTGATTTGTTTTTCTGGGTTCTGTTTGGTTGCTGAGAAAGTTGTAGGGATTTGAAGTGGTTGCCAATTGACTGTGGTTAATAAGTGTAGAACTCTCTTGGGTTATGTTTGGTTACTGAGAAAGGTATAGGGAATTGAAGTTTAGTGTGATTGCCAGTTTTCTGAAGTTTGGGTTTTGTGGGGAAGGATTGATTGGTTTTGGACTTCTTCTTTTTTTGGGTTTTGTTTGTGATGTGTTTTTTGTGATTTGTTTTTCTGGGTTCTGTTTGGTTGCTGAGGAAGGTGTTCAAATTTGAAGTGGTTGCCAGTTGAATGTGATTTATAAGTGTAGAACTCTCTTGGGTTTTGGGTTCTGTTTGGTTACTGAGAAAGGTATATGAAATTGAAGTTTACTTTGATTGCCAGTTTGCTGAAATTTGGATTTTGTGTGTCAGGCTATGGATTACTTCATTCAGGTGTGCAGATTGATTAGTTTTAGTGCTGTGTTTCGGTTTTGTTTGAGATTTGTTTTCTGGGTTCTGTTTGGTTGCTGAAAAAGGTTTAGCGATTTGAAGTTTAGTGTGATTGCCAGTTTGCTGAAATTTGGATTATGGATTACTTCATTCAGTTGTGCGGATTAATTAGTATAGTGCTGTGTTTCAATTTTGTTTTTCTGGGTTCTGCTTGGTTGCTGAGAAAGGTGTGGGAAATTGAAGTTTGATGTGGTTGCCAATTGACTGTGATTAATATGTATAGGTCTCTCTTGGTTTTTGGGTTCTGTTTTGATTTCTGAGTGAGTTTTTGGAAATTGAAGTTTAGCTTGAATGTTAATTTGCTGAATTTCATTTTTGTTTGTATAAATTTTTTCTTGTATGGTTATTTGGGATCAATTCTCAACAGAAACTAGAAGAAGAGTCATTTTTAGGCAATTGTAATTGCTAATCAAGTTTTTTAATTACCATGTCAATCCTTGGGGATGTTGATGGGTTGCATAGAAACAAGTTCTAGAATTTATAGATACTGGAGATGGAACTTTAATATATAGGCTTTCACATGAAATAGAACACAAAATCCAACTACTAAGAGCCATTCCTTGCATGGAGGAAATGTACATAGGGTAGTTATTGGGTGATGTCATCTAAATTTGCTATTTGAAAAGTTCTATGCTTTCTATGTGGGCATATCTATCTAAACAAGTGCAAGCAAACCTGAGAATCTTGTGTCTGTCTTCCTAACTGAGCTTGTTCATTTTGGCTTTCGTTGTTGTCTTATGGTTGAAACTGGATCCTTAAGTTTGGGCTAATTTTAGCTAAACTGAAACTTCGAGGAGAATGTAAAAAGAAAGGAAGTTTTTGTATTGATCCCTGCATTTGATTCTAACCAATCTCCACCGTTGTGTGTATTTAACTGAATGAGACCTGAAGTGTTTTATATCTTTTTGTTTTATGCGTTGTTTGGTTTTCTATATCACAGTAAAAGGTCAATTTACATTGTTATAAATCTAAAATTACAGAAATATGTTAACATTCCGTATCACTGACTGAAAATATTCATTTTACTTAGGTGGTTGAGAATTACAAGGACTTCGCATTCTCAGACTATGCAAGAGTGGGGAGAGCGCTAGCCCTGTATGAGGTTGGCGACAGAGAAGAATCAATCACCGAGATGGAGGATGTGTCAATATCATTGAAGGGCTATCCCGGTATTAAATAATTTCCAGCTCTTGGATATGATATAGGATAGATGTTATGGTTAAATAGCGTCTCATTTATCGTGTGTTTCTTTGTGCCTTTCACAGAAGTGCACGCCGCTCTTGCAGCAGCCTTATACGTGGACAAGCATGCCCCGCTGCTTGCTGAAAACCAGTTCACCATCGCAACTTTGCTAGATCCTCATTATACAGACCTTGCATATGTAAAAGATACAAAGCATTGGCCCCCAAGTTTGGTTAGCTCTTTGCAGCACTTCATCACACTTAGCTAAAATCTGTAATATATAACATACAGCTTGTCAACAAAACAATTGTTTTGACCATGTTTGGGTGTTTTGGTCACATCCACTTGAAAATTATCAACACTGAGGTAATTTCTTGTATAATTTCTATACATCATTACAGTGAGATTGATTTATGCAAATAGGTGTTGTTTGTTCGTATTATCCTTCTTTCCCCTTGGTATTGCTATTTGTTACTGTAATGGGGGATTGGGAAGGAGTAGGGATTGGGAAGGAGTAGAATGTCACATAAGTAATTATTGCAAGGTAGTCATTCTTACTTCTCATATCAGTACTTCACTTCTTTTGTATCCTTGTGCTATAACGAAAACAAGAATTCCAAGAATTTTTTGGGTTTTGCCAACAATGTGTCGAGTACGTTCACAAACATGACAGAGGAATCTTATTGAAGAGATAAGATATACATTAAATTCTTCATCGATGCTCTTACCAATGCCATGATGAGTTACATTCTTCATCAATGCTCTTACCAATGCCATGATGAGTTACATTAGCGTGATCCATACAATACTACCATTTTCTAATTAGAAATGACAACATGAAACTCAAGTTCAATCTCAACTTGTAACCTACAGGTTTGCTGAACAGTTTGTCGTGACAAAACCATCAACAAACATAGCATCCATGTGGTACTTGTAAGCGGTGAATGAATCCACATTCGATTGATGTGGGACTTTTACTGTAATCATATACCATAGTTACCTTCTGGTGTTGTATATATATCATCTTGGTACTTAGCAAGTGAATAGAGTATTCAAGTTTTGGCCCAAAATTCTACCCCAGCTCTTTTGTTTGTTCAATATCTGAGTTTTCTTACCAATGAGATACTGGCATTATAATTTTTCATTCTTGCAGCAGGCCTTGGTAATAGGCATAGACTCTACATGAATTTTATCCTCTCTTATTAGTTACATTCAGCTTTGAAGTTCTAGTCCTTCACATCTTTGCTCCTACCCTATGTCATTCTTCTGTCAAAAATAACCCACAACAATAGAATTTATATGCTGTATTGAATATGTCAATCTTTTGAACTTGCTTCTCTTACTTTGGTTGTTATCATTCTAATCCTTATTTTCATTCATTATGGTAGAAATGTTGCAATGAAACTTGTGTTAACAGGAAAGTGATTAAAGTCCCTTTTGAATATCTTTCATGCATCACATGTTCAAGAAGCAGACCATCTCCATCATTGATAGTTGATGGTGAAAAGTTCTAAAGGCTGCTATTATTGGATTCTGGTATGCTTTACTGTTTTACATATTTAGAATTTTCTCTGCTGCATAATTATTCTTCAGCATGCTTTTCACAGTATAATCACTATTGCCTGAACCTGTCGTATTAGTTGGACTGTTTTAGCTTTTAAGCATATACATTCCTTTTTTAGCAAGTTGATCAAGGTAGGCCTTTTGAGTGCTGTTGGAGATGCCTGAAATTAGACGCACCCTTATGTTGACCCTGCCAAGGCATGGCCGGACAGTAGTCTTGTTTAATAGTAGATACATCATTACTGGTGTAGTGTTTTGCAGGCTCATGGCCACAAAAGGTTACTTATTTGTTTACTTGGTTTTGCCCTCCTTAGCCGGAAACTTGGACCATTGCCTGTCATAATGCAAAATGGCAATAACAGTACTGATTCTTGACTTGTATGGTCTCTTGTGGGTCCTTTACAAGGGCAAGAGACCTTGCTCTTTGAAATTAGTTCAGCATGCCAGAAAATTAGTTCCTGAAGAAATGAAACTATGTGCTGACCAAGTTTGATTCTGGTATTGTATCCAAAA
Organism: Geranium phaeum; assembly: GCA_036898005.1. Taxonomy (NCBI): domain Eukaryota; kingdom Viridiplantae; phylum Streptophyta; class Magnoliopsida; order Geraniales; family Geraniaceae; genus Geranium; species Geranium phaeum. The sequence continues at coordinate 4,176 of JAYMTS010000572.1, forward strand.
CTACCAATCCTTGATTATATCCTAACTTGTTGCTGACTATGTTTTTGTTCACAGTTTGGTCTTGTTGACAAAGGTGGCAGTCAAAGTTCAAACTTGTTACTGCAGGTTTGGTCTATAGAAATATCTAATGCAAAAACTTTGAAGTAAAGCAATTATAAAACAATTGCCAAGCTCATTAGATTGATCAATTCTTTGAACGATCGGATTGCTAGCTAGGTTACATTAGTGTAGTATTTATAATACTACTCTCTCCTAATCAGAAGGAGGAAACAAAAACATTAAATGACAAGAAACTCAGGTTTATCATGGATTGTGACCTTAAGTTTTGTCAAACTGTTTGTCATGACAAAACATTCGACAAACATTGCATCCCAATGCACCGGCTTTGTCGAATCCTCTGACAAACATACCATACCACTGGGCTGGCTAATCCCAGTTAGCCCAAATTCAGTTCAAGCAAATCTATTCATTCAAACGAGTCATTATTTGTAAATTTATGTGGTGAAGATCAGTAAATCAGTCACTGAGGCTGTTATGTTAGTTTTGTTGGGTTTCATTCTGTTTTCCAGATTGTGGAACTGAGGACTTGTCCAGATTTGCAACAAAGGACTGAGATTCCAATTGAACAATAACTGCAAGAAAATGAAATCAATTTTGATTCTGTTGAGTATTGAACTACCAAATATGCTATATGAATTGGCATCATCTTTTTTCCTGATGCAACACTGATCAATGATTCTATACAGAAAACAAGTGACTGAGAACTTAAATAAATAGAAAACCCATATGAGCACTATAATCAGCTACACCTTATTTGTATCTGCAGACAATTTTTGTGTCCTCTCCCCATTTTGATCTAAGCAGTTTGAGCAACATTCTTGCCTTTATCTTTGTCCTGCCATTGCACTGGCTCTGCAGAAGCAGCAGCAACTGTGTCAAAACTCCTGCACTAATGGCTTCTTCCCTAGCTTCCAAGGATTCACAGCAGACCGCCATCAGAGCGCTCACCGCGCTCTCGCTGCCTTCGTGATCTGATACCTTGAAAACCATCTTGACGAGCGCATATATCCCATTCGGGTTTTCGATGAGAGTCTCTTTGGCACCTTCCACTTCAAGAAGCTGCTCTATTGTTGATACTGCTGTTGGTGCTAAGCTTTTCGTGTTCTTTTCTGTGTTTGAAATGTATGTTATGAGTCCATTCACTGCTCCTGCTTTGACCAAGCTCTTGCGATTTGTTTCCAGGGAGCATAATGCTGATATGGCCTTGATCGAAGCTGTTGTGGCCTCTGAATTGTGATCAAGTAGGAGTACTAGCTCGTGCAGGAGTCCTTTGATTTCTCCGAGCATTGTGCATAGCTGTATTGTCTCTGGAGACGACGATATTGCCTCCACGAGACTGCATAGGCCTGTCTTGATCGTGTTTATACCATTGCTGAAGAGAACTAGAAATGAGGATAATTTAGACTCCTCTTGGAGCATATTGAGACAACCCTTTTCATCAAAAGGCAGCAACTTGAGGGCACAGGCAAGGGCCTGCTCTACGACCTCCACATTGTCCTCTACGAAGACCAGATTCAAAAGCAAAGGCGTGAAGCCTAATTGGACTAAACAAGAGCTCCTCGAGGGAGATCCATCGACGAGGGCTCGCAGTGTGTCAAGAAACCGAATCTTGGCTTCTTGGGAGGCGTGGGGCGACTGGAGGCTATGCTTCAGGTACTCGATCGTTGCCAAGTGGTCAGGGTCGAGCTGAGGGCCAATTTGGCGCCACTGGTCGATGAGGTGGCGGAGGGTGTGATTGGGGACTATAGAGAGGTCGTGGAGCTTCTGCATTGTGACCGGGCAGGTGAGGTTGCCGGCAGCGAGCCATTTCTCTATGCTTGGCCTGTCATAGGTTTGGCCTGTGCAAAGAGTGACAGGGTCTGTGAACAAATCGAGGCTGATCGGGCACATGAACAGGTGAGGAGTCGTCATTTGAGCTGGATGATGATGATCCTTCATCAAGAACACAAACTTCAATCAGAACTAGGAAACAAGAACCAGGTAAAGATCATGGTGTGGGTTGGAGAAAGCAAGCCTCAATAACCATTTTTTGGCCATGACAGAGAGTTAGGGTGAAAATGGGTCTTCAAATCAGATTGAAAAGTTTGGTTTTTTAGCTCACAAACCTCAAAACACCAGTTATAGACCATGAGCTCATGACCAGAAAGGCAAGGTGAAAAATGGGTTTTCAAATTAAGACATGAAAGTTTGGTTCTTTAGCTCACAATGCAATATATGGCTTTTGGTTCACAAACCTCAATTCAGATTGGGAAAACTATGGGTTTTGGTTAGGCTTGGTGAAAATAGGTTTTGAATCCAAATTGGAAAGTTTGGTTCTTTAGCTCAAAAATGCAAGTCATGGATTTTAGTTCACAAACCTATAGATGAGATCATGACCATAGAAGGAGAGTGAAAATGGTTTTTGAATTCAAATAGGAAAAATGTGTTCTGTAGCTCAAAATGCAAGAAATGAGTTTTGGCTCACAAACCTCAGAAGCCATTAACATACCAAAAGCTCATGACCAGAGAGATACAAAGGTGAAAATGAGTTTTCAATTCAGATTGGAAAGTTTGGCTCACAAATGCAAGATATGGGGTTTGGCTCAGAAACCATATATAGACCATGAGAGGTAAAGGTGAAAATGGGTCTTCAATTCAGGTTTTTGCAGCAGTAGCAGATTGAGAAAGATGGAGAAAAGGGAATGCAAGCCAATAATAGATTGAGTGATGGGAGAGACCAAAACTGGGAAAAAACAGATCATGTGAAATTTGCAGGTTGTGTATTTTTAGCAGAGACAAGCCATGACACAGAGCTCAATAATCTTAGTTGGAGGATTCACAAGAGAACACCAAGGTACAGACACAAACACAGATAGAGAGAAAGCCAAAATCAAGATGGGGATGTTTAGGTTTGAGGTTGAGGCCTTATCTTGGCTTCAATTCATAGTTTTAGAGAGAGAATATGGTCCCCTCCTCCTCACAGCTCCACCTTTCTTCTTCTTTTACTTCTCTCTTCCCTTTTGATTTTTTTTTTCAATTTATTAAATCAGTCAACACTGACCCACCTATGAAAAAGAGAATAAATGATGATTGTTTATGTGTTTTCAACTTTTTGAAGTTTGAATCTATCCTCATAATTTATTGATGAAAATGTGTGTGAGAAAGAGAAAGGTGGTGTTTTTATTAATTTGTGTCACAAGGCTCATGAGGACAGCAATAATATGGGGGAACTATTCATGAAATTTATTTCAACATAAATTAACTTGAGATGCAGTACAATCATAAATTTTGCTATTTTTTTTTCTGTAGGTGTAGTCGTGTAGGATAAGACCTCTCCATATTGACCAGAGACTACAACGTAACAAATAAGTATATATAACACAATAAAATTATGATATTTATTATTTTATAGTGATGTTAGTTTTTTTTTTTTTTGAAATATATAGTGATGTTAGTTGATTGATAATTAATATTTATTAATTTATCGAGTTAGTTTAAAACATAGATCTATTCCTTTGAAAAAAAACATAAATCTATTATGCATAATATTAATGAAAATAGATAATATTTATTTATTGTTATAATCTTCACACTCATATAGGATGGTGATGCACAAAATATCATAACTTAAGCAGCTATGGTCTCCATCTAGGCTGGCTGAAGAAGCCTCGTTATCTTATTGCATAATGCATTATAAATAAGTTTTCACAAACAATGTTGCAATTAATTAATTCATATTTCAAATGATCATCACGAACAAGACGAACATTTGATAAACAACATAACAAACACCAAATACAATAAACAAACACAAACTAACTATTAGTCTATTATTTCTTAATTCTTGCTAATTAAGCATAATTCAATTTTATTGTATTTTTACTAAAGAAATGTTTAGTGTGTGACGAAAATAAAAGGTATCACATAAATAAGATATAAGAATTTGTGAAACCATTACCTAATAAAGTGTCACTAAATCAATAATAATAATTAAAATCCGCTAAAAGTTATGGATTCTATGAGAAAATTTATAGTGAGTTTCAAACTCAACTTAAACTTGCTATTCTAAAATTGTAATTGTCTTAGTTATGTTTATGCAACTTAATTTATATATTATTAATTTATGATATTAATTATCGAGACCTTATATTTACATAATAAAATTTAAAAATATGTTCGAAGTTTATGATGATGATATTGATGATGAACTAACGTGTACATGATTATATTTTTACGTATAATCTTAAGCCACATACAAAAACAAACGATTTAAAAGTACATAGTTACGAAGTTAAACTTGCACATATTTATGACTATAAACTACAAAGGGAGATAATAAAAAAAAACGAGTGTAACATTACATTTACACACGAGTTTTTATAAAACGAAATTCAGTCAATTAGAGGTTCTAGTACCGTGCATATTTTTTCTAATCGGTTAATATTTGTTAAGATAATTTTCACAATTAAATTGTTTTTAGGGAATTTCACAATTAATTAGATGATGTATCGTTTTCTTAATTTTTTTTAACACTTTGTATTTCAACTAGAAAATGTTTAATTTTAATACTATTGTTAAAAGTAGTAGCTTATGCATGCTGTAATCATGTTTGCACGAGGAGTAAGAGGCAAACAAAGAATCCATTATTTCTCACACCATTAATGGGATACATGATTTTCCAAGTCAAAAACAAAAACCATAAAAAAGGCTAAAGTATCTCATCATGGTATAGAATTTCAAAACCAAAAGCATATAGATTGAACAATATTAATTACCAACAAGAGTTAGATTCTTTGATGTGCTAATAAATTTAATCAACAAAAAGAACTTAAAATTTTGAAAATTATGGCCGATTCTCTGCTGACTATATCTTTGCACAAATGGTAATTGCTAACGAAATGGGTATATTTTTTGAAAGTCAAAAAAGAATTCCTCAATTATCTTTAAATTTATAGGGGAGTGCAGTAAATTTTGAAACGTCATGTCTAAAGTTTTGATTCAATCATTCAAATAATATTAGTAAAAGTTTAAAGTAATATTAGTAAAAGTTCAATCGTTCAAATAATATTAGTAAAAATTTTGAAACGTCATGTCTAAAGTTTTGATTTAAGTTTATAAATAATATTAGTAAAAGTTTTTTATCATAAATAAATTAAATATAGCAATACCTCATGCATTCTCTCCTGTCAACCTTTAGAAATGGAAGGTGAAATATGCAAGTGAAACATACTTACGATATTCAAAAAACTTGGTGTCATCTAATTTAAATCTTATCTTAAATTTGTTATCAAATGATATGATAAATTAAAGCGTATAGGTTATCAAAACCCGAGGCAATACAAAAATAACACTTATACTTGTACAAAAGGTTTTATAATTTATTTTAAAACGATTGAAACAAACAATTTCTCCATCTCCTAAAACCTTTTTTTGGATTTTCATTTTCCAAGTGTGAAGCCACTAGCTATAAGAGAGCTAGAGGTTGAAATTGAGCACATGCGTGTATATGTATAAAGAAAAAAATCTTTATGGCAAGAGGATTCCCAACTAAAAAAAGATGAGAATCTACCATTTCTACTTGTGCTAGTGCCTCAAAAAAGTCACCAATTTGTTCTTCTTTTGTTTAATTTGACTAGCAAAGAGCTTTTACCACTCTCTCATGCCCACAAATACTTCTCCTTTTCTCTTCATAAATGTACATACATTTATCTTGCTGCTCAAATTCCTTTTCTCACTAGTGGGATTCCCATGGCCTAATTAGGCTTGGAGGCACCATCTCCAAAAGTGGAATTTTAGTTGAAAATAGGTGGATTCAAGAATTGTAGATTATAATGTTAAAACTGGATGTACACTTACAAATTTAAGTTTTTAGATGAAATTTGTAAGATGTTTATAAAGGGTAGTAACAAAATCATGAATGGTAGTCAATAATGATCTTCATTTTTTTATCAGCAATATAATGATCTTTATATATAATTCTCGTACTTTTGATCTCTCGTTCTGCTAAGGATGTGACCCTTCTCAAGATCTTCCGCCCATGAGATCGACCTAACCATGAACTAGAGTATGTGGACATATATTTTCGA
>JAYMTS010000573.1:0-10296 GCA_036898005.1 Geranium phaeum
TTTGAAGAAAGGTCAAAGGTATTTTCGTCTTTTCAGTTTAAAAATAAACAGATTTCATCCACAATTTTAACGGGTGTAGTTATCTGTCAATTAATGATCTCTGAGTGTAGCTATGTGTCCGTTTTAAAAAAAATAATAGCTATGTGTCATTTGAATTTACTTGGTGTAGCTGAATATCTTTTTTCCTAATTAAAATATTAAATATAGCAAACTATTATTTCATTCCTTTGTTTACTTTTTGTGCCCGTTTCTCTTCCTCGTTCGACTCTCTTTATACAAAGAGTTGTAGGAATGATATACAATTTTTTACTGACTTATTTACTAATTGTGTACTTCGTACGTTGTTACAACAGAAAATCTGATGGTGAAAGTTATTCCATACAAGTGAAAGTTCTATTAGATTTTATAATTAAAATTCTATAATTTCATATAATCTTTTTGTTCAGAGTAATATAGGCAACTTTCTTTCTCACTATAACCTGGTTTTTTTTTCTTTTCTTTATTAACTCATTACATAAGTTTTGATAATATATATATAGTATCCAATTCAAAATACACTCAACGAACTCAGCCCAACTTATATCGTAACTATTGAACTTTCCTCACGTGACTCAGTAAGACTCAAATCCTGGCTGAGGCTAAGAAATGAGTAACCTGAACCACTACGTCAGGGATGCTCACAATTTAACGATATTTTATACTTTCAATTATGCAATTTCAAATGATTTATTTGCATCCTTTTTTATTTTCCAGATTTTGCTAATTTAATTTATTTTTCATCCTATAAATATACTCTTAAAATTTTGTTATACAAATACATGATTTATTTTAGAATATTTATACCTCGGGCGCACCTAATCTCTGAACACACGCACACACAGTAGAGACATTTTGAACGATATAAAAGGGCCAACCCGCTCAAAGCCCAAAGCCAAGTGAACCGATCCATTTATTTTCTTCGTCCTCACTCAGATCCATGGCTTTGACTCTCTTCGTCGTCGCATTTCTGCTCATCGTCTCCACTGGACTCGCCGATTCGAACCAGGTGATTGTAATTTCACCTCTCAAATTTTACTTTCATTTGTTTTCTCGGCAACCAAACGAGTAGCTTGCGCTGAAATCAGCGAAATTGATCGATTTTTGTTGCAGTTCTGCGATGCTGGGATCGGATACGGAGATTCGGAGTGCGGAGTTTCGGGTTCGTCGTCTTCGCCGAAGATACTCATCAAGGGCGGGACTGTGGTGAACGCTCACCAGAAGGAGGTTGCTGATGTTTACGTGGAGGATGGGACTGTAGTTGCTGTGAGGCCTAATATCAAGGTGAGCTATGGTGCTTGAACTCATGATGGTGTTGATGAAATTGGTCCTGAGAGCCGAGATTTTAACGAGCTGTTCAAGCTCGAGCCGAGTTCGAGCTCAACATTAGGCTCGTTTAGTAAACGAGCTCAAGCCTGACCTTTTAAGGCTCGCTAGGCTCGAGCATACTCGTTTAATATCAACTAATTATATATTTTTTACTAATATATTTAAAAAATTGTAAATTTATAATAAAATTAGATGATCTGAATAGAGCCGATCTCGAGCTGGCTTGTTCAGTATTTAATGAATAGCATATTTTTTGTTAAATATTTAATGAATATTTGTATTGAAATTAAGCGAACCGAGCTCGAGCTTCCCTATTTTTGTTTCGAACTGAACTCGAGCTTAGTTTCAAAAACTCGTTCGAGCCCGAGCTCGAGCCGAACTCTTTATTCACGAGCCAGGCTGTAAACTCATTATGGTGTTGATGAAATTGGTTCTGAGTAGTGGCCATTGTGACCTGAACTTGATGAAATGTTTAGAGTTTTTGTTAGTTTTGTGTGTGATTATGGATTAAATTGACAGGGGAACAAAAAATTTACCTGAATTCAGTTTTTGGCTATTTCTGTTATTTTAATTTATTGTTGTTGACAATGAGACCTGATTTTAGTTCAGATTTCTTTACTTTTTATCATGATGTTAGAATTGGAGCTGGATTTTAGGCTATGCTTCATGAATGATAAAACGTCTGATCCAGTTCATGAATAATTTCTATTATTGGTCAAGAAATAAATCCAGCTACAATACATGAATGATAAAAAGTCGGATACCCAGTTCTGCAGGATTTTAGGCATGTCCTTCTGGACCTCTGCTACCCAGTTCTACAGGTATGAATCATGATGTTAGAATTGGAGCTGGATTTATTTCTTGACCAGTAATAGAAATTAAGAAATCCATTATGTACCGACACTATATGTTTTAAATAACCTATTTAGTAACATTTTTAATGCAATATGTCATGGGTGCTAAAAAGTTCTATATATACGAGCAAGTTTCATGCTTCCGGCAGTTCAAGGGTTACATGCATTTTTTTTTGCTAGTATGTTCTGAAACACATTATTTGGGCTGTTATATTAGCTCATTAACTATTCGTTTCCTCAAACCACCAATATATATAAATTTTGTTACACTGGACCCACTTCATTGCTTGTTGAAATTGATGATTGTCGTTTGCAGGTTGGTGATGATGTTACTGTGATTGATGCCACTGGAAAGTATGTCATGCCAGGTATACATTTTTTTCCTCGGGTATAGAACAGATAAATCTTGGCGGTCACTATGAAACCTTCTCCTCCCATAAGCGGAAAAATATTGAAAAACAGTAAACACCAGAGTACCTTAGTATCACTTGAGATATAAAGTTGTGTTTTGCAATAACTTAATAGGTCATCTGATAAGCCTTACTGCATGTTGCATATAGCTAAGAGTTGGAAACATACGCAAGTACTATCTCCCTTGGATATGCAATATGTAGCTAACTAACATGTAAGCATATTGTTAGAGCTTGTGTGAATAGATTGTCTTTGCCGTTAAGTGTTCTTACGGTTCCTGGTTCTGATTCATTGTGCATTAGGTATGCTTTGCCATTTGGAAGGTTGCATCCACTTCCACCTTATCTTAAGATGTTATCATAAATTGTATTGGACCATCAGCCTTAGGCTTCCTATCATCCTTCAGCTTTCATACATTGCATTGTTTTTTATACTGATTCATAAATTATATTTAAGGGTAGCCTGTTACTCTGCCGGGGTGGTAAGTCTGGGTTTTTAACTACTACTGTTTCCAATATCTTCGCCAGTGTTTATGTTGTTCACCATTACCACATTTCCTGGGGACATTAACAGGTGGAATTGATCCTCATACACACTTGGATATGGATTTTATGGGTACCGTCACTATTGATGACTACTTCAGTGGTCAGGCTGCAGCATTAGCCGGTGGGACAACAATGCACATTGATTTTGTTATACCAGTAAGCGGAAGTTTAATGGCGGGTTTAGAAGTCTATGAAAAAAAATCACAAAAATCATGCATGGATTATGGTTACCATATGGCAATTACAAAATGGGATGAAGTTGTTTCAAAAGAGATGGAAATTATGGTAAAGGAGAAAGGTTAGCATTTTAAGGCTGCAGATTTTGTATTTAGTTACTGATTGTGATTTGGTCGCACATATGTGGACAGTAAATATGCACTATTTATTTTCTCATTCCTTTTTTTACTACCTGAAGGTATCAACTCCTTCAAGTTTTTCATGGCTTACAAGGGATCTCTTATGATTAGCGACGAGCTTCTATTGGAAGGATTTAAAAAGTGCAAGTCTCTTGGCGCCCTGGCAATGGTCCATGCTGAGAATGGAGATGCTGTAGCGGAAGGACAAAAAAGAATGATAGAACTGGGTATCAGAGGTCCAGAGGGACATGCACTTTCAAGGCCTCCCGTGGTAAGATTTGAAATCAATACCTGTAGTTTTCCCTAAACTTTTATTGCTTACTGGAATTCCCCATTCTATTTTTGCATGGCTACTAGTTTTTATTGCTTGCAAGTGTTGGTAATTTCCTTGATGGGGCATATTTGTTGTTTATGTTTCCTCTAGCTTGTAAATGGAACATCTTTAATTATATATGGAAAGTACTGAGCCAGCTTAAGCTCTACTTTCATGCAAGAACAGGAAATTATAGTTGCACTTTCAAAAAACATTGAAGATCTGAATATAGATTAAATTGCCAAAGCATATTCTGTAACTTCAGATTGGATATAAAAAAATGAGGAATATTGTTAAAGTGGGTTATGCTTTTACCTGCCAAGAACCCACCCACGTGTAGGAATAGCAATTTAGTAGTAGTGGTAACACATGAGTAGGAAAACCTGTCTTATTCTGTTAAAAAGGGAAGGGTGAGTCTTGGTGTTACAGTAAAGTTTCTGTCTTCTCATCTTGAGGTTACTAGTTTTTGTTTTTATTTATTTATCAGCGAGGTTACTAGTTCATGTTAGGAAACTACCTCTCTACTAAAGTAGGGGAAAGTTTCATAAACATCTGGAAAACAGTTGGTTGTATGAGACAGTAAATGCAACCTCTAAGATAGTTGTATTATTTGTATTGGAAACCCTGGTAGGTAACACTAAAGAAAGAGAGAAGCCTTTTATGTTAAAGGTCAAAGCAGATTGCCTACTGATTTGTCTATTTTGAATGCACCAACAATATGTGGTCAAGACCTCCTAATAAAAGTCATGGTTCACATGATGTGCTTTTGGTGCATGTTATTTTTGCTAGAAATCAAAGTTTGTCTTGGTTAAGCTCATACTTTAATTCAACTCTTTCACAGCTTGAAGGAGAGGCGACTGCTCGGGCAATTCGTTTGGCAAGTTTTGTGAATACGCCTCTCTATGTAGTTCATGTAATGAGCATCGATGCAATGGAAGAAATAGCTAAAGCTCGAAAATCAGGTTCTTAACTCTAAAATTTTCAATTGTGGTGGGATTTATATTTTCATTAAGAGTGAGCCTTGGTGCAACAATAAGGTTGCTGTCTTATGATATGGAGGTCCAATGGTTCAAGTCCAGAAACCATCTCTGCAAAATAAGGGGAAAGGTTGTGTACATACTACACCCCTTCCCAAACACCACAAAGGTGGGAGCTTGTGTGCACTAGGCTGAACTTTTTTGGTTGAAGTTTCTTTTTGACAACAGTATTACTGTATTACACAAGATAATTGATTGGGTTGGGGTCAGACTTTCATCTGTGTTCATGCCCACTTAAACTAACAGCAACCATCATTAATCCACACACCTCTGAAAACTATAATATGTAGCTCAAAGCATTTGATGATTTGTGCATTGGAATTATGACACACCAAACTAAAGCAAAAAAGTGTTCAAATAATTTGTCTAGAAAGAGGGCAGGACATAGTTGAGAAGAGAAAGTGAAGGGCAAAAGCGAGCAATGATCTGTTATTCAATTTAACTATCAAAATTATGTGGAGTACATGACCATATCCTAAACGTAGACTCTTCATAAATTCTCTCTGAACCACAAACTCCACATTTAATTATTGAATGTTGCCTAATATCCTGTCAAATGTATCTTCAGCTTTTGATGTTCTGTTAAGATCAGTTGGTCTCTTTTGTACATTTTAAAGGGTCTAGTGTAAAGTTTTGTTATGGTAGTAGCTTTTTTTTTTGCTTTAGGGAGGAAAAGTTACATAAATTCTTTCGAACTGCAGGACAAAGGGTTATTGGAGAGCCAGTAGCTTCTGGTTTAGTGCTTGATGACTCTGGGCTCTGGGATCTTGACTTCATCACTGCAGCAAAGCAAGTGACTCCTTTTTCAAGTTATTTTCGTTTGTTCTGATACTTTTTAGGATAACATTACTATATTTGATGTTTCAGGTATGTTATGAGTCCCCCTATCAGGGCATCAGGACATGGCAAGGCCCTTCAAGCTGCCCTTGCATCAGGAGTTTTGCAGGTATCTCTCTCTTCATTAAAAACACATGGAAGAATAGCACATGGGATCTTGATCCCGGGCTTTAGGTCCCATATCAATTAACACTTACATAAAGTAGTTAAATAGAACTTGTTATTTTCATAATCAGTTCCTATGTACATTTATCTCTTTTCAATGCAGTCCATGGATTTTTTGTTAATGACTGTAAAATTCATCATACCATACTTCATGAATGTTAAGATGGCATAATGTTCCATGTAGTTGTTACTGTTTGATCTATGATTGGCCTCTCATGAATCCATGATATCAAACAATGTGCAGCTTGTAGGGACGGATCACTGTACATTTAATTCAACACAAAAAGCTCGTGGAATTGATGATTTCCGGAACATACCAAATGGTGTTAATGGTAACTATAAATATGGTCCTGATATATCTTAAGTCACAGATTATACCGAGTTATTTTATAGGGCTCATTTAAGGTATCATGTTTTCTGATACTTGTGCACATGTCAAACTGGAAAATTTTAGGTATTGAGGAGAGGATGCATCTTGTTTGGGACACGATGGTGGTAAGCACCTCAATTTGTAGCTCACTCCTATTTTAAATTGATTGTTTGAACACTTCTCAGATTCTTACATACCTCTTACAGGAATCTGGCCAAATTTCTGTCATGGACTATGTCCGAGTGACGAGCACTGAATGGTATTGTTTTCAATATGTATTTATAATTGTTTTAAAAGATAATATCTGTGTTATCCATGAGTTCATAGGTGATATAATGAGACAATTGCTTTATGATATAATCCATGTTCAGATTCAATAAATAAACAAAAATGTTTTAATACGTCCATACATCTTCTCAGTGCCAGGATTTTCAATATATATCCAAGGAAAGGGGCGATTCTTCCTGGATCCGATGCCGATATAATTATATTCAATCCAAACTCAAGCTTCAAAATAACTGCAAGGTCCCACCATTCTAGAACAGATACAAATGTCTATGAAGGAAGAAGTGGCAAGGTATTAGCCAATCTCTCTTAAATTGCTTTGGCAAGTCAATAATTTTTCACATATGGACCTGTGTAATGATATCATCAGCTACAATGGATAATGGACACACATTAAAATAAAGGTTGAAGCCTCAAGTTTCTGTCATATTATTTCAGGGGAAGGTTGAGGTCACAATTGCTGGAGGAAGAGTTGTTTGGGAAAATGATGAACTAAAGGTTGTTCCCGGTTCTGGCAAGTATGTAGAAATGCCAGCTTTCAGTTATCTTTTCGATGGAATTGACAAGGCAGATGCTAAATACCTATCATCTCTCCGAGCTCCAGTGGAGCGACAACCTAAGGCCAGCTGCAGGTAGTTTAACAAAAACTTACAATGCTTTAAGAGTGTACAGTCTTGAGCTCAATTGAAGATAAAAAAGGTGATCGTTTTAGACACATTGGATATGTAATTCAAAAGGACAAGAGATCATCGAGATATTGGAAATAGGAGGAGTGGGTGGTTATAAATGGATTGGAAGAAAAAGTTTAATATTTAGATATATAGCCAACCAATATAATATCAAATGCTGGGCTCTGAAAAGGCTGCCACAACATAATATGGAATGAGAATATCCAATAATGGCATAATGCTTAGGTTGATTTGTGCTAATACTAGGAATTATAAGACTATAAAAAAGTCTATTCAAGCCACAGCGAAACTAAAAGAGGTGGGTGGGGGAAACATAATAGCGCTTAGCTTAACAGAGGAGATATCACTTACGGATATGGAGTGAAGTAAGAGAACCCGTGTAGATGATCTTAAAACATTTTGGTAACTGGTTCATGTAGCCAACTCCTACAATGTTTGGAAAATTACCTGGTTGTTGTAAGTTTTATACATAGCCCGTGACATAAACTGTAGTGTAAACCAATTGTTTTAGGATATAGCTCACTGCTAATAATAATATATTATGATTGTGCTTGCTTGTTCGTAATCCAGGTAACTTAGTGTAGGACTTTCGACGTGAATCATGAAAATGGTCCATAGATAACACGCCCAAAGATTATAATATTATTCACTTTTCCAGGAGAAAAAGATTATAGAGCATTATGCCGGGTATCCATTAGTGGACATCTTGTATGTACATAACTTCAAGCCCCGTGCTAATGGTGGAAAATGACGGGAAATCCAAGCAAGGGCAATCAGGGCCTGATGCAGCAATTTATGTAGGTCAGAATCTTCTTTTTCTTCTGCATGGTAATAAACAGAGAAATATTAGAAGCCATAGCTTGTTGATATTCATGTTTACATTGTACATTGTAAACTTCTTAATGTTTATGTGCCTCTCAAGGAATAAAGACTAAGACAAGTGAAACACGCAAGATTCTCGGCAAATTAATATCCTATTATTGTTATATTGTATCAAGTAGAGTTTGTTATAGATCTTACCCAAGCTAGAATATAAGTTAACTTATCCAAGGACAAAGCACATTACGATTAAGAAATTACCGCCACAGAATCATCTTGTCGACCAGGAGAATCAAAAGTGCCGCCACCGCGACCATGGCCGTAGTGGGGCCGCTGCTGAGGAGGCAGTTGACGCCCCCCTAGAGGGCCGCCCTGAATTATGTTTTGCTTCTGTTGCTTCCTGTTGTCACGAGCTTTTTGAAAAACTACAGAGTAACTTGTATCTCCTGTGGCGTTTTGATCCCATGCTCCAAACTGTGGGACAGTCGTCCAACCAGTATTCTATAGATCGTAGGATATGCAAGTATTCAGAATATGCATTAGCAACATAGGAATGTCGGGAAAAATATAGAAGAAAACTACCATACCAACCTGGTATACGAATTTGTCAGATTTATAATGCTAAATCATTTTTGTCTATCTTTGTTCTTGTATAGCTTAAAATTTTCGTTATTAAATGTTCTAACATCTCATTACCAATGCACAACATGTTTTGGGTGAATCGATAGGTCAATTAGCAACCCATTGGAGAAAAAATGTATATTATTATCCTATTGATGCCCTTTCTTTACTATGGTTTGATTATATTCGTTCAGTTTTCATTGACTCTACTTTCATGATTCTTGGCTCCGAGACTATTAGTTCTACATGGTATCGGAACTCGTTGACTAAGAGTTATCAGGTTTGAGTTTCACCGTGATGTCGTTGGTTCTAATCCTTACACCTAAGGGAGAGAATGGAGCGGGTTGGAGACCTGGCCTGCATTCTTGAACCCACCCCAGAAGTACTGAATTCAAAGATGTAGTCCCAGCCCCACCCTCGGATTCAACCCGGTCTTAACACCAGACGGATTAGTGGGTTGACCCAACCCGACGTAATGAGTTGGACTCACATTTTTTGTGCCGTTTTAGCTTTAATCAAATACTAGGGCCCAAAAATCATTTCTTTCTCAGTCATTGAACACATACATAGTTTATCACATGTTTTCACACGGGTGAACCAGAATCCGTTCTATAACCCTTTGGGTTCAACTTTTTCAATCCGAGTCCCATCCAGAAAGCCATGGATTGGGTCTCTCATGAATACTGGGTTGGGGCAGGGTATGACTTAGGTCCGAGTTGATCTTGTTCTCCCCTGCCCACACCCGCGGTCATTGCTGATAAAAGAAAACAAAGAAGATTGAAGCAAGATAGAATATTGTTTTGTTATTGTTGTAGAAATTAGAGTATTGGTTAGGGCTTTTTTACCTCTTGCTTGGGTTTGTTAGCCATTGAAGTGCCGAGAGGGAGGCAGTTTGAAGGAGGGATGGGTATTCAGGTGGGGATGGACCTCCCAATATATACGTTTCCCTATATTTCTGTGTGTTGGTTTTAGATTTGCATGTACATTTTGCAGAAAATTGGTACGGAATGTGACTTGTTTCTAAACAGCTAAGACCTGTGCATGTTATTGTTGGTTGGTCCCTAGCTTTTCTGTGAGACAAGTTCGCTCTGCCCAACAACTGATCGATGTCAAAGAATATTGCACGATTGTCTCCTTTTAGGATGTTCAATTCAATTCCACGAGATTTAATAACTAGATCTTTTTTTTGGTAATTTTAGAATTAGACCGCATTTACAGGACAGGAGACTTCTGTCATTTCAGAAAATTAAGATTTGTACAACTTACAAATTCAAACACTTCATTAATTACTCGAGCATTGTTGGTTTGGACTCAAGCCTTGTTGTTGCACTTAATATCCCATGTTTATTCCCTCGGGAGTTGTTAAATTTGTGATTACACACTGCACGTTTGATTAAAAGACTAAAACTGAAATAATTTTGCTCACATATTATGTTCAAGGGAAATGACACTTGCATACATTTTATACCGTCCTTCTAATATGTATACACCCAAATATAAAAATGTTTACTGCTCATCTAAAATCTCATTTTTCTCATAGTTAATCGTGATTTGAGCACTTCAACCGACCAAATAGAAAACTTGAGTAAACTGAAAAAACAATTTAAACTTGATTATACTTGTGTTAGA
>JAYMTS010000574.1:0-10282 GCA_036898005.1 Geranium phaeum
TTGATACAATATTTTAATAGTATTTATGGTTAAATTAAAAAAATTGAGATCGGGATGGGAAAAAAACCTAAACCAAATTCGCCATATTGTCGTTTTATGTCCTTTGTTAGACCATGTCTTGGATTAAAGACACATGTGTTACCTTTAATTCACATGAGAGAAAAATCTAGTTACTTTCTAGAATTTTTTAATAAATATTTTAAAATTTGGTCAACATTGCTCACTCTCTGGTCTCAAACTGATGTCTGGATGAGAGGGTAGAATAAATGGTAATTAGAAATAAAATGATGTAATATTTAAAAAAATCTTAAGTTTTTGAGTAGGTCTCACCTTAACAAAAATAGTCACAACTTCATTACTTGGATTCTAGTATTTTAAAAATCTCTCACTTGTTCTATTATTAGTCATTTAATCCGATTAATTTTCAATTAGTCACATACCGATTCCCCAATTGATACCCAAAAGTTTAGCTATCATTATTTCTTAGAACACTGATAATCAATAAAAACCCAAATGGTCATCGCTCGATTTTTGAAAAGACAACGACATTACTACTAATTCGCACATATAACTCACTCGACGCCTTTCCTGCAGAGACACTCCCAAACCCGGTGAGGATCAGGCAGACAGAGGCGAACGAGGAGGCGAAGATGAGCGAGTTTCAGCAAGAGCTAATGCAGCTAGCAGCAGTCTTGAAAGGAGAGGACATACTCACAAGCTACCCCCAAAGTGTAGGCAAGGAAATGAGTGTGAAGGAAGGTAAAGGGTACATGGAAGAGGCAATGAAGAGGTTCTTGGAAGCAGGATTGAGTGCCAAGAAATTGGGAGGCCATCCAGACCAGATCCTTAAAATGAAGCCTTCACTCACTACAAGATCATCAAAACCAGCAACAGCAATGGAACATCCTTAAAACAACATTGTCATGTAGTCCTTTTGTTGGGTGTGATTTGAAATGTAGAAAAGCTATGTGAAATGTGAAAGATAGTGTCAAAGAAGAAGATAAATATGAAAGATAACGTCTCGTGTAATAAGTCGATGATATGTGTTTGAAAATTTAAAATATAATGAACGGTGAGAAAAGTATTGGAGTTTTCTTTTGCAACAAGTGACTATTACATTTGTCCAAAAAATAACAATGATAATATCAGAATTAACAAAATTAGTTTCTTTATTTTTCTCTCTTCGACCGCGAGAGGTTCCTATTAGGATTGTTTGAGCAACTCAAGTAATCGTCGACCTCTTTCTAATTGATTTTAAGTATTTTGATCGAGATTAGAGACGAATTATGCAAAGACTTTTATTTCTGTGAATTGCGCCAAATTCAATTTTAATTTGTTGGCTACTTGTTTCATGAAGTCCAATTCGTTTAGATTTCAAATCTCACAAACAAAAGACAATGACGGAACAAAATATTTTTTAAGCATTGTAAACTTCTTTGATAGATGTCACTTGTCTATTATCACTTTTTAAAATCTTATTTAATTGGAAGGTTACCAAAGTATAATTTCATCATGTGATTTATCATTTGGGTTAATTACAACTTCATATACCTATTTTTATACCTTTTACAAATTGCTATATCTATTTTAAAAAATTTCTTTTCAACTCACCTAACTACAATCATTTTACAATTTACCATAATTCATTCAATTTAACTGATTGTTCTGTTACTTTATAAAAATAAGGCAAAACTACCATCCTCTCTAGCTGGTTCCCTCTACCTCTACCCCTCCCTCTCTCTCTTTGACTTTTTCTTTCTCACCTCTATTCATTTACTTAAGATAACTTTTTTCATTGAAATTCAGAACAAATCAAAACAAACAAGCAATTGTTAAGTCGTAAACCGATTATCCATAGCACCAGCTCCGACGAGGCCCGGTCGGGACCGGCGGTGGCGAGCCCCAATTCTTAGTCTCTGTCGGGGGATTCGGGTTCGACGCGCAAAGGGATGTGAGGGAGTAATGAATTCGGTGTCGGAGGAGGCGTACCTTAAGAATCCACGCGACTGAATCTTCTATGGAGAAGGCGTCGAGCGAGCGTGACTGGAATCGGGAGAGGTAGTCGCCGCCGGGAATGAAGTGACGCTCATGTTAGTGAGGCTCAATAGATGTTCATGTGTCCGATCGATTTTCAATTTTAAAGCGATAATCCTACAACACAATTTTCAATTTTATAAATAGGAGACTATGAATAATACATGTTGTATTTACGTGAAGACTTTTGAAACCCATTAATTCAAATCCAAAGATATGAACCAAAACAATCATCCACAATCTTGCTATGGTTCTATATTGAACCAACTATCTTTTCTTTTGAAAAAATTGAACCAACTATTCTTATAAGCTATTGAACCAATTATTTTAGTTTTTTTTTAAGGTAATACCAATTTAATTTAATAAATAGCAATTAACCCGACATCAAGCCAGATAACTAAAAGTATAATTTGAGACACACCTCGCGTTATAATCTTAGTTATTGTTAGTTAGAGTATACTTGGTTAATTCGTGAGTCACTTGATTACATGAACGACAAGCAAAAGTGATGAATAAATCTAATTTGAGAGGCGAGTATGCAACTACAGTCACAGATAATACCCCCCGAACATGTTACTGTCTTGTTTCCCTTTCTGGACACGGTCTACCACCTGAGATAATTAGACTCAATCACCGCCTCCCTCTAATTCTTCTATTTTGTTCAAGACAAAACTTCTCTGACACCTACGGCCTTCACTTCTTCGAAATGGAGATGACCCGAATAGCGCCTTCAGACCTCAATTCGACCCTCCGAATCCCTACAGACAAGCCCTACGCTCCAGAAATCATTCTCTAAATCCAGACCTCCATCCACGTTTACTTTTAATCTTTAGTTGACTTGCTTTTGAGGCTCTCCCAAAGGTCTTGACGTTGCCCATACTCTCTGGAGCTCTTTTCTTTTGCCTTCGCTGCCACAATTGCTGGATGGAAAGTTTCATGTTTTCAAACAACTTGATATTTTCTTTTATGGAAAAACAACTTGATTTTAGTTGATAATAGAGTTCAATAATTTATATTTAAAAATAACACTATTTTATTTCCATTTATTTAATTTTTAACAACCGAAGAAAAATAGCTCAGTCGAGAACCAGACAGTTTCAGTATACAAGACCAAGTCAATTCCCATCCTTCTTCTTCTTCTTCCTCCTCCGTCCCCAAACCCTAATCTACGAATCCAAAACCCTAATTTCGCTGCAACTTCTCGATTTTGGGCGTTCATGGAGGGGAGCGACGTGGAGCTGCTGTGCAAGACGCTGCAGGTGGAGCACAAGCTGTTCTACTTCGACCTGAAGGAGAATCCTCGTGGACGATACCTCAAGATCTCGGAGAAGACGTCCTCGACCAGGTCCACCATCATCGTGCCCTTCTCCGGAATCTCCTGGTTCTTGGATCTCTTCAACTACTACGTCGATTCCGATGATCAGGATGTGTTTAGCAAGGAATTGCAGCTCGATACCAAGGCAATTTCTTTTCTTTTCCTTTCTTCAAAATTTGTTGTGATTGAACGGTTGTAATTGATGATGATGATGAAGGCTGTGTTTGTGTTTGTGTTTCTGTTTATAGGTGTTTTACTTTGACATTGGGGAAAATAGGAGGGGGCGATTTTTGAAGGTAACAACGCCTTTATGTTAATTTTCATTTCTTGAGGTTTGATTCGAAATTCAAGTAATTTACAGCATTGTGGGTGCTAGCTGTGTACATATAGCTTCGTATTTGCATTTCTTAAGGTTTGATTCGGAATTCGAGTAATTTGCAGCATTGTGGGTGCTAGCTATGTACATAAAACTTCGTATGGATGTTTTGAATGTAGTTCATTTCATTAATGGGCTGTTCTATTTTTTCTTGAAATTTCTTAGCTTGTTAGTTGTTACACTAGTAAAGCTTGTGGTTCCGTTGGTTATGTGAGTTGAGATAAAAGTACCACGAAAGTGATGCTTATTTTCCCCGCTCCTGTTTTGGCATACAATAATTTTGTTGATAATATCGATGTGAGGAGGTTCTGTTGATACGCTCTCTCAGCTACCTTGTTTACAGGGAGAAAGTGTTCACTTTCACTATAATATTTCAGTACTCACACATTAAATTATACTTAGCCCCAGCTCTATTTGGCATGGTCTGGTTTGGTCTTTGAGCCCTGAATAGGATCTTCTTCCCTACTTTGAGTTGAAATTTCAATAAAAAATGGAAGATGATTTTTATTTAAAACATCAGAAAAGATGTGTGCTTGATTAGGATAGAATAATAATCAGCTCTTGAATTTTACATCATTTTACTACTTGTAGCCAGTGTTCTAAAAAAACACTAGGCGCTAGTCAGGCGGAGAGGTCCTTATGGGGACTTATTGGAGATTAGTCAGAAAATAAATCAGATTGAAGGATTAATCAAGAAATTGAATTATAGAGGATTAACTGGACAAGGCGGGGATTTTTAGAACACTGCTTGTAGCTAGTGTGAAGAACAATAGTTATATAGTTTTAAAATGATTTGATATCCTGAAATGCACAAATGACAACTATGAATGACTACAGCAAACATTTATGGAAATACTAGGCACTTCAGAAACTGTGTAACACTTAGGTGGCTTAGTTCCTTGCCTCCGCTTAATGACCATATTTCATGGTTGTTAGAACCGTCCGATTCGAGGTCAGTTCCCCCCCTCCCAAAACGATTCAAAATTATCCATGAATTGCGCGTGGACATGAAACAGTCTAGAATCAAGCGATTCACATCTAATGAATAGCTAAAGACGGGTCACATTTGTCTCAACTGAATTCTAGAAATATCGTTGATCATTGTTATTATTTGTTTATTCTTTCAAATTATGGCTGAATTCAATGTCATTTTTGGCCTAATTTGAAGAAAGTGCATCATGCTAGAGTAGGCTGACTTGTTTCGAATCACTTGATTTGATACATCATACATGATTCACAAATTGGCCTTCTGATTCAGGATTTGAATTGCTTGTATATCCCAATCATGAAATTGGTGCTTCATATAGAAAACTAAATCGAGTCTAGATTGTGCCTTCATATTTTCGCCTACGCTCCCACATTGATTGACTTCTGTAAAATTGACTGCTACGAGACTAGTTTTCCTCTTTCAGTGTCGAGGCACTCAACAGTGGCCCATATGTTGCTACACTGCTCACTCGCTATCGCCATGTGTTCTTTCTCATTTTCTATGTATTGGTTCAACTGGCTAGTGTCTGTGCTGCATTCATAAGGAAGATAGTGTTTTCTGAGGGTGGAATGTCTAATTAGTAAGAGCCAAAACTTGTAGATTCAGATTTATTGGCTGTCCATCATACCTCATTTTGGGATTCGTCAATGTTGACTTTCATTTCTACTTCTGGACGCCCCCTTTATCAATCTTACCCTTATGTAAAAGTTACAAAGTCGTTCTAATGAGGTAGTTGTTTTTTTTTAATTCAAAGGTGGACTACATAATTTATATAGGAGCATTTAAAATCATCCCTTTGTTTGGATTGTCAACTTCTGAAAATGTTAGTTTTCTTACTTGCCATCCAAGAAATATTGGCTTCAATGGATTCATTTTTGCAGGTATCTGAAGCTTCTGTAAGTAGGAACCGCAGTACCATCATTGTTCCTGCAGGAACTGGCCGGGATGAAGGTTGGGCTGCATTCAGGAACATTCTGGCTGAGATCAATGAAGCATCAACGCTTCTCATGCCTCCCAATCAGGTGCCCCTATGCTCCATGCTTAAGTTTGCTTCCTCCAAATTTACCCTAGTAATCAAGGAACTCATATTTGCATTTTTCTCTGTATCGCTATCTTAACAGCAAAAGTCAGAGTCTTCAGAACGTGTTATTGGGCTATCTGATGATGTAGGGGCTGGCTTCATATCCGGCCACAGTAGTCAACCTGGCCCAGCCTCAGACCTGAATATAGACCGAACAGTAGATTTGCCTGCACATGAAGAAATTGGTAACAATGGGATTTCAAAAGTAATCCGAGCTGATCAAAAGAGATTTTTCTTTGATCTCGGAAACAATAACCGGGGTCACTTCCTAAGGATATCTGAGGTATGCTCAAGTTTTTTAAATTTGTCCACGCGTCAATTTGTACAGTTGTTGAAGGTTTACGGTTTCAATTAAATCACTAATCACTCTCCAATGATGTCAAAATTACATAGGTTGCGGGTTCTGACCGGTCGTCCATCATCCTCCCATTGTCAGGGCTGAAGCAATTCCATGAAATCTTGGGTCAATTTGTGGAGATCACAAAAGATCGACTTGAAGGAATGACGGGCGCAAATGTTAGGACGGTGGATCCTCCACAAAGATGAACGCTAATAACTCCTCGGGTTTGGTTAAGAAATAAATAAACTTCCATTCCATCAAGGTTGCTCTAGTAGAGTTAGGTGTTTGATTAGGGTGCAATTATGCTCTCTGAGTCGTATTCTGTTGTTTTCTTCTCTCACCCAATTCAAGTCTCTAAACAATAATCCAACTCTCTGAGTAACAGAGAAAAGCTGGTCACTCTTTCCAAGAGTTATTCCGAATAGGGAATAACAAACAAAAAATGTGTAATTGTGAGCTTGACCGTGTTACATTTTCAATAATGCTCTTTCGGGATGTGTTTCTACTTTTCTTATGTTCAGTGAGTTGCACTCGAATACTGAAGTGTTGATGAAATCTGTTTGAAAAATTCATGTCACAGGAAAACCAATGGAGCAGCATATTCTGAATCAAGGTCATTTTTCCTACAGGCACGCGCAGGTACGTCAAATGTTTGTTAAGATTCATGCTTATCAGGAATCAAAGCCATGAGTTCATGTGTCAGTGCCATAAGATTCATGTTTATCAGGAATCAAAGCCACGAGTTCTTGTGTCAGTGTCACAGTTGCATTGCAGCTGAGCAAGCACTCCCAGAGGCTCACACTAGCTGTTTTGTACTCTCTCTCTCTGTCATGTTTTCTGCTACAGTCATGTTTTTTGCACTTGAACCACAGAAACAACATACAATAATATTGCTGGCATTGCCAATGTGATGATCAGTTGCAACAGTCTCCACCTCCCGAACCATTGCCTACTATTATTGCTGTTCATGTCATTTGCAAGATCCTGCTTGAATTGGGTGCCTCGAGCAGAAGATTCCCAGGGCGCCCAATATGAGTTTTTTTTCCAAGGTTTGAATTTATCAAGAATTTTTGGCTCAGGATCCTCCCTTAGGAAGAAGAGACATGTATAATTTGTCACTTGATCCGACATAAGTTGGCTGAAAGCGATATCACTGATGAGACTTGCACCTTCGTGCCAATACGAGTTAATTGATAATTGATCTCGTATTGGGCACATACTTTTTCTTGGTGTCCGTGCCCAATACGAGTTGATTGATATAACTGTTATCGTATTGGGCACATGCTTTGCTTTGCTGTCCGTGCCCAACACGAATCGAACTCGGCTCAATCATTGACACGATAAGATCATGATATTATTGTTTTCCTCGATATGAAAGAAAAACACCATTGCCCCATGTATGCAAAGACACATAAATAACAGGTAGATGCATAATAATAGAGGAAAGAGTGAAACAAACAGGGTAGAGTACCTAGCAACTGGCACTACTATGTACCCTTTTAAGCTGTTGGGTACCCTAAAGAACAAGGGACTTTGGCCCTTCCTCCCCAAACCCACCATCTCACAACGTTGTAATGAAAAGAAAGCAACAGTGTTTTTTTCTTGCTATGGCTCGATTTCTTGTTTGTCCAACTGGTCAAGCACTTGACCAATCAGCGTTGGGTTTCTCCAAGAGCCCAAATCCTTAATACCTTATGCACTGCTGATATGAAAACATTGATTTCTTGTTTAAGAAAAGTTGGTCGAGATCGAAATAGATAGGGATCGATTGTGACTATCGAATATATATCTAATGCAAGATGTGAAACATATGTTTATGGGGGGGTCAAGTCTGCATGTAGCAGTTGGCCTCATGTATATGTATCCCTGTCAGAGAAAGTGAAATATGGGTAGGGGACCGATTGGAAACCCTAGGAGAAGGAGAAGTCTCAAGAACCGATGGAGGAACTGTATATGGGCCAGTGATCACAGCAATGGCGATGGCAACAGTTCATGTTGATTGTCTACGGATCAGAATGGGATGATTGTGATGTATGTCTGCATAATTATCAAGTATTTTTGTTATTTCTGGTAAGCATAATTTGATCTCCAAGTTCTTAATCTTGATATAATAGTATAGTACTGTTGTCCTTTCAAAGCTCGACCTAACAGGTTTTTGGTCTTCTAATGCTTGGCTCAAATACTTTATATAACTCCAGCCAGAGTCCTTATAAAACTAAAATTATTACTTGTGGAAAGTCAATGTTTTATCTCTAAAAAGTTATTCTAAATTACTTTACTCACTTACAAAATGGAAGTTTAAAAGAGTGGAATAAAAAACTATTATAATTGTTCTCATAGGCTCATGCAAGTTTTCTGGTTTGGGTTGACTTAAAAAATTAATTCCCAAAAATATGTGGCTTTAGAGTCTCGAATTACTAATAGTTTAAAATAATAGAAATATGTTCATTAAAATAACTAGAAATTAAGAAAACAAAATAGTGATGACATAATCACAATCTTTACCGTTTGGAATACGTGAATTTGGAAAGAGGCTTGGTCACCGGAGGTGGGGAGAGATGGAGCAAGTGTCCGCAGGAGCTTGTTCGCCGAGTTTGCATCAACACCGATGAACTTGATCTTGCAGTGAACTCACTAGTTATCGATTTCTAGCCATGAAGCTTTGATTAAGTGAGTTATTATGTTAAATTTTTAGTTTAAGAGTATTTTTATCATTTCAAAAAATTTGTAAAACCATTATAAATGGTTAACAACACTTAAGTTTGAATTTGCTATAGTAACATAATATAAATTTAAATCTATACATGATGATAAGTGACACATAAACATCTTTTGTGTGTACCTTGTTCTATGTGTTATAGTACCATTTTTTCTTTGAAAGTAACATTGACACTTGGAGAAGGCACAAGCATGTTGGAGAAGTGGAGTTGGCATTAGTACCGGTGAAAGACACAGACAGTACCATCTGCTACGTACTGTGCTACAATTGTCACATAACCCTTTTCTTTTCACTTTCTATTCTCAAAAGGCTCCAAACCACCCCACCACTTGGCTTTCATTTCCCCGGCAATAAAGCATGAAATTTTGATGTGATCCTAATTAGGTTAACGAGTAAAGAGACTTGGAAAAGTTCTGGTGTTCGATTACGTATAAAATAATGTTCGTCTTGACCAGCAAAATAATAATAGATCACATGTTTTTAGAAGAACGCTTAAAACATAAGGTCGTGAAGAGGACACAATGGTTGTCGGACTTGAGAGGTGCCTCAAGGAGAAAGATGAGGAGAATAAATGGAATATGGAGCCGGAGGTCTATCATCATCTACATGGATTCATACTTTGGTTTTATAGATTAAAATTATGGTTTTTTGACGTTTTGAATGAATTGTAAACGAATTAGAATTATAATTGCCAATTGCAATTTTCGATCATTGTGGAATTATGAACGACTTAAATTGTATTTTTTGAATTGACAGGTTTTGTAAATGAGATTAAAGCAAATTTCAACTATTACTTTTTAAATTACGTTAGGTTACTCCACCAACATTGATGCAATGTTGGCCATGTATGGTCTAATATACTCCACCAATATTGAAGCAATGTCAGTCGGTATATCATACCCGACTTACAGTGTCGATCGTGTATATGCTTGTATACCCGACTAACATGGTTGGTTGGGTATGAGTTAATATACCTGACTGATGTTATTTCAAAGTTGGTCGGGTATGGGTACTCTCAATCAATATCTTCTCGAGTATGCATATACAATTGATTAATAATATATACACAGCCGATTTGTAGCATATACCCAATCAATAAATAGTGTAAATTCTAGTTGCTTTAATTTTTATAGCAAAATATTTGTAAGAATGAGGCATATACATTTTTAAAAAATATCAACTTTATTAGTTAAGTATGATTGTTGGTTTTATAACAATTTCATTCTCAATTTTTTGCAAGTGAGTTTAATTTTCCTTTTAATGTTTATGTAAGTGTGAAGTTCATTTTTGTTCTGAGACTATTTATGCATTAACTCTTTACTACAACCATACATGTTATGTTCAATTGTCAAATCAATCCAAATGAATGATAAGAACTTGTATGACCAAAAAGTCAAATTTTTAAGTATGAGTACTTTTTCATAATATT